>JAVSCE010004597.1:0-13173 GCA_032199065.1 Smutsia gigantea | reverse complement strand
TATGTTTACATTTCTTGAGTGAGGTTTTATGCCAAATTTATCAGTGGTCATGACTAAGTGAATATTTATTTTGACTTCCGAAGGAGAATTACATTTATTTCTACTATTTTCATAACAGGGACCAAGACTACTCAACACTACTCATTTTTAACATTTACAGTAAGACCAGATTTCATTTGACCTAAGCTTCTACAATGTTATATGTCAATTGTATCTCAAGAAATCTGGGAAAAAAAGATTTCATTTGAACTGACAATGACCTTTCCTTCACAATAGAGCAGTGAATGAACTCTTGCTCCATGAGCTCCCACATGTTCCATTTTTCTTATTGCTTATAACAGTCATTAATCAATGATTATATATACATATATACAAATACACACAGAAAGACACATGCAATTTTTCCTCCTATATCACATTCTTCTAGCCTAAACCAAACTAGATTTTTTAGTCATGGGGAAAAACCTTCAAATAAGGTGTTAAAGGAAGAAATAAGAAAATATATGAAAAGTCATTTAATGTCCTAACAGTTAAGGGAACCAATGCCACACCCTATTCCACACATTTTATACTATAGTTATATGTAATTTCATATTTCTATATCATAAAGCTTGCCTAAAATTAAAACATTTAAATATATCATTACTAGTATTTTAGTCAAAGTCAACAGAAGGAATTAAGTTGGAGCTCCTCGTTCAAGAAGAAATTTATAAGATTTCACTATTCTCACTAGTTAAAATAAAGCCTGTTGTGACACATCACCACCCTGGGGAATTTTCCTTTAGACCCATAAATGTTCTAGTATGAGAAAAATAGCATGGCACTATGTTAGAGAATGTTAACACATGCCTTGGCTCAAGAACTACTCTAATATGAAAGAGTTATGATAAATCCCTTTATAATTTATACAGTATAGCACAGAGAAGATGAGCAATGACTCTATAGCATCTTACGACACTGCTAGACAATGACTGCAATGGGGAGGGGTGAGGACTTGATAATATGGGTGAATGTTGAAACCACAATGTTGCTCATGTGAAATGTTCATAAGATTGTACATCAATGATACTTTAAAAAAATCCCTTCATGATCTGAGAGCCCACTCTGGGTTGGAATCCGAGGGTTCTGGGGTAAACAAGATGTGCACAGTCCTTATATTCCCAGAGCTCAAAATATACTGAAAAAGACAACTATACACGAATCATCCATCATGATCAAGTGGGATTTATTCCAGGGATGCAAGGATGATACAACATTAGAAAATCCATCAACATTATCCACTACATCAACAAAAAGAATGACAAAAACCACATGATCATCTCCAAAGATGCTGAAAAAGCACTCAAGAAAATTCAAGATCCACTCATGATAAAAAATCTCAACAAAATGGGTATAGAGGGCAAGTACCTAAACATAATAAAGGCTATATATGACAAACCCACAGCCAACATTATACTTAACAGCAAGAAGCTGAAAGCTTTTCCTTTAAGATCGGGAACAAGACAAGGATGCCTACTCTCCTAACTTTTATTCAACATAGTTCTGGAGGTCCTAGCCATGGCAATCAGAAAACACAACGAAATAAAGGGCATCCACTGGCAAGGAAGGACTCAAACTGTTCCTGTTTGCAGATGACATGATATTGTACATAAAAAACCCTAAAGAATCCACTCCAAAACTACTAGATCTATTATCTGAATTCAGCAAACTTGTGGGATACAAAATTAATATACAGAAATCTGTTACATTCCTATACACTAACGATGAACTAGCAGAAAGAGAAATCAGGAAAACAGTTCCATTCACAATCACATCAAAAAGAATAAAATACCTAGGAATAAACCTAATGAAGGAAGTGAAAGACCTATACCCTGAAAACTACAAGACACTCTTAAGAGAAATTAAAGCGGACACTAATAAATGGAAATGCATCCCATGCTCTTAGCTAGGAAGAATAAATATTGTCAAAATGGCCATCCTGCCTATAGCAATCTACTGATTCAATGCAATCCCTATCAAAATACCTACAGCATTCTTCAATGAACTAGAGCAAATAGTTCTAAAGTTCATATGGAATGACAAAAGACCCCAAATAGCCAAAGTCATCCTGAGAAGGACGAATAAAGCAGGGGAAATTACACCCCCTGACTTCAAGCTCTACTGCAAAGTCACAGTAATCAAGACAATTTGGTACTGGCACAAGAACAGACCCATAGACCAGTGTAATAGAATAGAGAGCCCAGATATAAACCCAACCATATATGGTCAATTACTATATGATAAAGGAGCCATGGATATACAATGGGGAAATGACAGCCTCTTCACAACGGGTTTTGGCAAAACTGGACAGCGACATGTAAGAGAATGAAACTGGATTACTGTCTAACCCCATACACAAAAGTAAACTCAAAATGGATTAAATACCTGAATGTAAGTCATGAAACCATAAAACTCTTAGAAAAAAAAATATTGGCAAAAATCTCTTGGACATTAACATGAGCAACTTCTTCATGAACATATCTCCCTGGGCAAGGGAAACAAAAGGAAAAATGAACAAGTGGGACTATATCAAACTAAAACATTTCTGTACAGCAAAGGACACCATCAGTAGAACAAAAAGACATCCTACAGTATGGGAGAATATATTCATAAACGACATATCCGATAAGGGGTTGACATCCAAATTATATAAAGAGCTCACGCACCTCAACAAACAAAAAGCAAATAAGCCAATTAAAAATGGGCAGAGGAGCTGAACAGACACTTCTCCAAAGAAGAAATTCAGATGGCCAACAGGCACATCGCTAATCATCAGAGAAATACAAATTAAAACCACAATGAGATATCACTTAACACCAGTTAGGATGGCCGCCATCCAAAAGACAAACAACAACAAATGTTGGTGAGGATGTGGAGAAAGGGGAACCCTCCTACACTGCTGGTGGGAATGTAAACTAGTTCAACCATTGTGGAAAGCAGTATGGAGGTTCCTCAAAAACTAAAAATACAAATACCATTTGACCCAGGAATTCCACTCCTAGGAATTTACCCTAAGAATGCAGCAGCCCAGTTTGAAAAAGACATATGCACCCCTATGTTTATCACAGCACTATTAACAATAGCCGAGAAATGGAAGCAACCTAAGTGTCCATCAGTAGATATATGGATAAAGAAGATGTGGCACATATACACAATGGAAGAATATTATTCAGCCATAAGAAGAAAACAAATCCTACCATTTGCAACAACATGGATGGAGCTAGAGGGTGTTATGCTCAGTGAAATAAGCCAGACAGAGAAAGACAAGTAAGTATCTAATGATTTCACTCATATGTGGCGTATAAGAACAAAGAAAAAACTGAAGGAACAAAACAGCAGCAGACTCACAAAACTCAAAAATGGACTAACAGTTACCAAAGGGAAAGGGACTGGGGAGGAAGGGTGAGATGGGAGGGATAAGGGGTAAAGGGGCATTATGATTAGTACCCAAAATGTAGCAGGGGCCGGGACAGAGGAAAGGCAGTATTTACAGATAGGACAAGTAGTGACTCTATAGCATCTTACTATGCTGATGGACAGTGACTGTAATGGGGTATGTGGGAGGGACTTGATAGTAGGGTGTCTAGTAACCATAATGTTGTTCAAGTAATTGTACATTAAAGATAACAGAAAAAAAAGACAACTATATAAGAAGTCACAGTCAAGTGTGTCACTTGTTACAAAAGGGAAATTACAGAGGCTTCAGCAGGGCAAAGTAACAGAGGTTGAAACCAGGGCTGGCCTGGGGAAGTGCTGGTTAAGCTGGGACTCAGTATCCTTCTTGGTGTACTTATTATATTGAAAGTATGGCTCTCTGCAGAGTGAAAGAGAGGCTGGAGGAGACAATATGAGAACAGGGAAGACCATTGACATTGATAAGGGCAAGTGTAGATGGTATCCTGAAGCATGGCAATGGCAAAGAAGACGGGCAGAAAGGAACAGATTCAAGAGCTATCTCAGAGCTACTATCCACAGAGTTGGGTGATTAGTATGAAAACAAGGAGAATCGGGTGTGCATTTGAGAATGGAAAGTGATGATTTTTGTTTTGTGAAGTTGGATAAGGAGTTGAGCAATTTTTCTTCAAGATTTCTATTGCAGTTGATTATCCAGAGACAGACAAACATCTCAAATCAGGACTTGGCCTTGTGATTCATGAAATTTTTAAGAATGTGTACATGTGGTGTAATTGCTGCTATAATTTAATGGGGCTGCTTTGTGCCTTAAAGCTGAGAAGTAAGCATACCTTTGTGTGTTCAGAATGTTAACTGAATTACCTCTGACCTTAGTTTATGCTCCTTAAGTACAAACTCTTAACTCAGGCAAAAGGGATCACAGTTATGTAGTACCATACTTAACCATCCTTTTTATAAGCAAGGATTTTTATGCCAAAAATAAACAGAAGTATACAGACATAAACCCATAAAGTACGTGGGCTAGTACTTTAAAGGACCATGTATTTGTACAAGGACCAAGAGAGCTTTCCTAAAATGGACTAGGTCCTGGGAATTCTCTCTAACAGTGATTTATTTCTGTCAATATTCTTCTTCAACTTAAACATACACATTCACATATATTTAAATTTTTCCAGACATTTGACTTTAAAGCTTTACTTCTGATGTCCTGAGTATATACCTTTAGCAAAGAAGCAATAAAACAAGTTAGGGAAGCTTTTCTCTTTCAATCTACCTTTCTTTCTTGTGCAAATCTTCCTCTAAACACCTAAAGATAGTTTGATAATATTTCTTTGGAGCTATTTCCTATAAAGTGTTTATATATTTATATATGTAATATTTATATTTACATACATGTCATAGAGATAATATATTATAAACCATTAGAATGTTTCTAAATGCTTCAAATCTTTTTCTTACAGAAGATTCCTTCTGACAATGTAGATTTCAAACTTTATAAATCATTTATAAAATTAGTTTTGACAAATATTAGGCATCTACTCTGTATAGGTGGATGTGCTAGTGTATTTCAATGCATATTACTACCATAGAAAGTCAATTATCAAAAAATATCAGACAGCTTAACTAATAATATTAAACAACTTCACAGCCTCAAATAGAAACAGACTTATGTAACCGTTTTCTACCTTCCTAGTTTATTGAGGGGACAACTGAGAACAAAAACAGGCTTTCCTAAAGCTTGGTCCCTGGGCTATCATAACAGGAATCGTATTCTCCAACCCTGACAATACATTCTCCATAGAATCCTGATGTTCAACTTCAACAAAAGGATATTGCACACGGCCAAGTGTACATACCAGGTTATGACTGAGTACCCAGAAAGTCTTCACACTATTTATATTCCCTGTAAAATAATCTCTAGTTCCCAGTAGGAGGTAACTTTGCATTAAATGATGAAACTGCACTTTGAGATATATATCCTATTAGTACATATCATATTAGTGTATTATTCCTAAAACAAAAATCTCATCTGTTAGTTTAATTCAAAGCTTTATTTTCTCCTTACTTATAACTTACAGAAAGACATGTTGAACAAGTTAGCTATGTCAATACATGTCTGTTAAGCCCATGAGCTGAATTCCAAAAGGACTGGAGGAATTTTTTTTAATGCTCTGCTTACACTGCTGCGGTGTTAACATCGCTGACCCAATTAAAAACATACATAGAAAGTTCAGTATTTATAACATCTTGTATGATTTAAATGACAAGGTGCCTTAAAAGGGAGCCAAAATACGTGTTTTGATGTTTCAGAAGTGATTCTGCCCGGCAGACTGAGTGTGACTCTACACCCCGTCAGAGGGTGATCCCCCTTTAGATCTGAACTGGGAGAGCCTTGCCATCAGAAACAGAAAGAGCACGAAAATTGCCCAAAATGGAGTGAATTTTTCTGTTCTTCAGACCTCAAGGGAGCTTTCTGGTGTGAACACTGGTACATCCAAAGAGAAATCGTCCCAAGGTGCTGTTGACTCGACCTTGAAACTTTCAGCCAGGCAGCCCACCACACAAGAAACTGCTGCGCCCAGTAAGACCATGCTTTGGCTCTCCCTTTGCTACACCATGAAACATCAGGCACAGGCAGGCCTTCTTATCTGGTTCCAGGGTTTGTTCCTTAGTTCCTGCTCCATCCCTGCCTCTCTTCAGCTCCAAACCTCCCAGCCCCACTTCCTGTCTCATGCTGGCAGACCCACACCTGCAGTTGGAACAGATTTGTACACTCAGGTATTTGGCACCTTGTCTTAGGTAGGGTTTGAACTCACTCTCTGGCACCCATGCCTCTAGCTACTGCTCTGTGTGAACTGTGATCTCCAGGAGCTCTCTGGTTGGCCAATGCATCCAATAGACTCAATCCTGCCCAACCAGTGCAAAGCAAGCAGTTGGGACTATATCTCTAAGGTACTGTATCAGTCAGCCCGGATAGGCTTGTGATGCTTATGTAACAAACAGCTCCAAATTCTCCATGCTCTAAAGCAAAGGTTTATTTTTGCCTTATTGTACATGCCCTCATGGCCCCACTACACCTCTGCTCCAAATCACCCTCATTAAGAGGTTCCTACACTTAGAACATCCCCAGTCCCTGTGGCTGTGTGAAGAAGGCATGTTACATTGCAAACCAGCTCTCCAAGATCTGTCCAGAAGTAATACCTTTTCAGTCACATTTCAGTGGCCAATGCAAGTCAGACAGCCCTGCCTCATGTCAAGGGGACACAAAAGTACAGGGCCACCCAAAGGCAGGAGAACCAAAGATATTGCTGAATAGTATTAACTGTTACCACAGGCACCAAGTTTTAAGCCATAATTTCCTGATCTATTTGTTCATTCTAACTGCTGACTACAGTGTTGGTTGGCAGTAGCTGTTAACTCTTACTAAGCCCTAGAGAAAGCTTTAACTTAAGGTTCAAGACTCAAAAGGGGTTGGTTGAGAAGTAAGCTCAAAGAAACTTTTTATGCTATAAGTACTTTTTATGCTATATTACTATTAACATACAGCTCAGATTTCACTTATTAGGCATTTGCTATGTGCCAAATATGCTTCTAAGCTCTTTATTCATACGAATTTATTTAATCCTTCAGCAGCTCCATAATGGAAGTAGTCTTTTTATTGCCATTTTATAGACGAGGAAACTGGGTCACAGCAATGTGCAGTAATGTGCTCAGGATCAGCAGCTATCATGGTGTACTGGATGCTAGTTTAACCTGTAAATTCTTAACATAAAAGTATAATAGAGTTCGGTTCTTCTACCAGCTCCAGGGGCTCCACACTGGGCTACTGTGAACCTTTGGGCATGTTATGTCCACAACAATGTCCCTCTGTGTTTCAGTGGGGAGTGCCCCCAGCACACCGCAGGAGGGAACAGAGTGGGGGAAATTAGCAGGACTTCCACTTCTGGTTACAAAGGAGACAGTCACAAGGAAGCAGTGCTCTCACTCTAACCACCAAAAGAAGCCCAATAAGCTACAAAATCAAAGTTTCATAAAATCCATCTGCAAGTGGGAGATGTAAAGAAACCTAAATTTTTTGGAGCAAATTTCCAGAGAACAATGAGCCCTTTATAGGTGAGAGAGCTGTAACTGTTCTCATGCAGGCAGAATGAGTGGAGAAGAAATCCACATGGAAAGGGATAAGGAGAAATTAGCCAAGATCACAAAGAAAGTTCAATGGTCGCCTGTGGTCTGGCCTGACAGAGGACAATAACAAAGGAGTTCGGTCACAGAGCAAATCTGCACTGACCCATCAAATCACTCCCATGGTGGTCACCAAGTGCTCAGGGGTATGTGCCAAGGACAGGGACAGGGCAGAAGAGGGATTTATTTCCCCCTGAGATGAACAGGGCTTTTCCCAAGTGCAAGTCAGCCTCACCAAAAGCAGAGCAGAGCAAAGTGCTCCTGGGGCACTCTGAACTCGGAGGTACTGAAGGCACAGGGCTTGTCAGGTAAGCCAAGAGAACTCTGCCTGTGACACTCCAACAAGTCAACAACAATAGCAAAACACAATAAAAACGGGCAAAAAGGCTGCATGAACAAGACACTTCACAAAAGAAGATTATATGAAAGGCAAGTAAGTACATGAAATAGTGCCCCACATAATTAGTTACCAAGGAAAGGCAAATTAAACCAAAATTTAAGAGACTGACATAAAATATTGGTGAGGATATAGAGCAACCAGAATTCTCATACATTTCTAGTCAGATTATGAAAGAGTGCAACCACTTTGGAGAATTGTGTGGCAGTTTCCAATAGTTTAAACATAAATCTACCCACTCCCAGGTAACTACCTAAGATGAGTGAGAATGCATTTCCACAAAAAGACTGGTTTGCAGGTGATCAAAGCAGTCTTCTTGATAAGCTCAAAACTGCAGACTACCCATATGTTCATCAATAAGTGGATAAAACTCTGTATGTTTACACAACACTCAGCAATAAACATGAATTACTGATACAGCCACAAATATGGATGATTCTCAAAAACTTGCTGAGTGAAAGAAGCCAAGAGCAAGAGTACATATGTATGAATCCACTTACCTGAAGTTCTAGAATAGGCAAAATAATGTATGGTGATGAAAGTCAAAAGAGTAGTTGAATTAACCAGAAAGGGGCCCAAGGGAGCTCTCTGAGATGATGGAAATGTTCTGTGCTTTGTTTTGGATAGTTAATACATGCAGTTGTCAAAACTTAACTGAAATGAAGATTTGTGCAATTTATTGTAGCTTAATTATATCTCACTTTTAAAATGCATGAGCTCAAATATTATTTCAGAATATTGAGAGTGAGTCACCATCAAATTGAGTCCATGATACAAGAGTTAAAAGCCAGGTCTTGAAGGCAACCCAAAGTGAATAGAAAACAATCACAGCATCTCTCTCATTCATAGCATTTAACAGTTCAGTGCAGACATGACAGGACTTGCTCTAAAAATGGCACAAACTCACACCTAATGAGCGGTCTTGGCCTTTCATCTGTCTCTAGCCAGTGTTATCTCATGCTGATTCACCCCAACCTGCTGATGTATCTCTGCCATAATCTCTCAGTGTCAGCTTATAATTGTTCAGGGTCAGCTCTTAAAGCACTGGGGGCTCCTACTCTAACCACACAGAGCATATCAATAGTATGTCTTGCTAGAGCTCTACCATTAGTTGCTTGACTGTTTAATTATTGCCATTTCTGATCCTAACTTCTCTGTACAAGTCTATGTAAACACTTTCCTGTGAGGTTCCTTTTCAATGTTCACAAACGACTACTGCGATACTGATGGAAAGTGTTATTATGCACTAGGGTGACTGTACAGGAGAAAACACACATCTTCTACTTGTAATACTGCCTAAAAAGGCACTTGTCACACTGTAATGTGCATTGGAATCACCAAGGAATATTGTTACAATGATGATTCTGATTCAGTAGGTCTGGAGTGGAACCCAGAGTTCTGCATTTCTAATAAGCTCCCAGGCGACGGGGTGTTGCTGGTCCATGGACTACAAATACTTCGAGTTTAAGGACCAAATAGTCTCTTCTCTACAGCCGTGTTTGCTGTTTTCAGAAGCTGCCTCTCTCCATTTCTGAATTACCAGTCCAGACTTTACCACTTGACTGCTTCAAGTTCAAAACATGTAAGCGAGGGTCCCAGCAGTGGAGAGGATAGCTTTCAGAATTCAAAATAAGCATTGTGGAAAGGCATTCTAATTTCCACGTATTAATTCAGATCAAATCATCTCCTCTAATATATTCCCATCATCAGTCTGTAGGATACCCACTGACCAGCAGCTCCTACAGAGCAGGCAGCAGAATCATGCAGGACCAGAGCAACGGGCCACATGCAGGAGCCTCACCAACACTTCAGCTCACACAGGCCAGCAGGAGCACTCCGCCCGATGGCCAGGGAGGGAGAAGGGTTGGACTCCGTGAGTCCTTCTCTGGAACTGGCCAGGCTGCCTCCCTAGTTAGGTAAGGAAAACAGCCTCTTTCCCCAATGACTTGGCTACGTACGGTGTTGCTCCTCAGGCAGTTATGAAGGAAAACAGATTTTGCCCCAAAGTAACCTTTGGGCAATAGCATTCCAAAAGATGGTAAGATTGTAATGACAGTATGATATTTGGCATTCTCTGAGGACATATTTTGAACGTCTTAAATGGTTTTTAAAATTTTAAGTTAAAATATTATCTCTATGCAAGACTTCGAGACCTTAATTTTTAGAAAAATGCACTTGAATCATTGACTATAAATGTAAAATATTCATAAATTTCCCAACTATTTTATTTAAGTATTTATCATTCAAAATGAAACTTTACATGTAAAACAAATATTAATACTCAGTATAGTATGACATACAAGAGTTATTGCAACAGATCAGGTTTATTGCTAACTGGATTAGTGTCCTTAATCCTTGGGCACACAAATACTTTTGTCAAAGAAGCACAGACAACTAAAACATATACAAGCACACACAACATGGCAGGAAAAGAAGTCTTCAATTTGCTCACAGTTTTGCTAGTTTAAGATGAGCAAGTCACAGTGTGATGAAGGTTACCAGTTTGAGGTTTGCATAATCAGCTTAAAATATGAAAATAAACTCTAAGTGGAGGCAGCCAGTTACATGTTGCCTCTAAAGTTCAGGGATCCACCTATCTACAGAAATCCGGAGAGTTATTGGGAATCAGGAACACTGAGGAGTTCAGCTAGGATTCCTGTTACTCAGCAAGACAGCTACCTAAGCATGAACTAACACTCAACTATTTATTTCATTTTCACTGCTTACCTTCCCTTCTAGAAGTCTTTCTCTGCCACCCTAGGATGTTTTATGACAGCAGTACCAGGTTGTGGGAGTCCCAAGTCCGAAAAAGTATTTTGGCACTACTCAACAATGCAATACAAGCATTCACCTAGGACTAGCCCAATATTTTGGTAGCAATTATAAAATATATGTACTCAGGCAAGCCTAATTTTCCTAACATGGGTTTGGCTGAAGAATCAACATTTCTCTCCACACTCAGAATGAGGAGTGATAAATCTGAAGGTGATCAGATGTCTGAGGATAATCAGAGCTAATTTGAATTATCACAGAAAAGCTTTGGGTTCTCTTGCAATATAGTATAATCACCTGCATCACCCTCTTTACTCCATCACTACCACCATCACCACCACTGCCCTGTCACCATCACTGCCACCATCATATACTATTGATAGTATAGAAAATTAGAGAAGCTTTCTTGAAAATAATTTTGGTAGTAACTATTAAATCTTAAAAATTCCTATACCACTTGAGTCATCAATTTCTCTCAAAGGTATCTGTCTTACAGAAATACATATGCAAAAAATGCATGGAAAAGCTTAATATTTTTAAAACATCAATTCTCACCAACAAAATCCCAAAGTCCCAACAGGATTAATTTTGGGCAAATTGACAAACTAACTCTAAAATTTACATAGAAACATTGCTTGAAACAAGGAAAAACTATAAACACCCTAAGTAACTTCAAAGACAAATAGGTTTAACAAATGTTTATCAAGTGCCTATTCTGAGTCAGGTATTTTTAGCCAAAAGGATGACTAAATAAAACCTTTGTATGCTCCTACACTGGGCTGCATATAATAATAATAATAAAATATGCCTAATCAACTATGTGGAAAAATCTACAAGACATGTAAAAAAATTTTTTTAATCACGGTACAATATATGCAGCATAATGCTATTTGTTTTCTAAAAATCACCTCAACCAGAGCATGTAAATATGTAAATGCATAGAACATAATCTAGGAAGATAACTTTCTAAAAGGTAATAGATGGTTACTTCTGGAGAGGAAAGTGGGATTGAATAAGTCATAGACAGTTTTGGCTTTGTGTAATATTTGGATTTTTACAAGAAGAATGTGTTTATCACAGGCCTATCTAAAATATATCAGGCTACCTGAAAAATATTAATGAAGCATTCCTTGTCACAATTTCATCTAGAATAAACTGTACCTAATAGAATGTTTTCCAGTACCTTCTCATTTTTGTTGGTCATTTTACTGGGACTCCAAATTTGGTAGGCTAAAGGTAGACAAAGTTTATTTTTGTTAAAAGAAAAGACAGTAAGGTAGGTGGGAAAGAGAGAGAACAAACCAGGATGGTGTTAATCATCAGTAAAACTTGGATTCTAATCCCTATTCTTGTGCCTGATAAACATGTATGCTTTTAGAATGTACACTTTTAATAGCAAGTAACATGGTGTGTGACAATTAAGCCATGTGTAATTGTCAGGGGCTGTTGTCATTTATGATACCATGTTGTGAGAGCTCCTCCACCTTCTATACTAACCACAAACCTGTACTCACCTTTCCTCTCTTTCCTTCTTCCCCCCCTCTCTGCTAGAGCATAAGAACAAAAGGACTCCATCTTGTTGTTTACTTCTTCTTGGTCAGTTTCCCGCCACAGCTTCCCGCTAAGTCCTCAACTAGGTCCGTTGCTTACGTCAAAGACTACTGAGCATGTGCACAACTCGGTGTGTGATTGGACTTTGGAAGCTACCTCATTATCATAATGGGCAACCAACCAGAAAAAGCTACTCCCTACCACGCCCCCTCAAATGCTATATATTCCTTGCCTTTTCTGTTAATAAAGTAGAGCTTGACAAAAAACTGCAGGCTCTCCGTGTCATTTTGTCTCATCCCATTTCATAGGTAGTCGCGGCTCCCCCGAGATCTCCCACGTCTTAAGAAACCCTCGCTGGCGAGGACAACTGGCGCCCAACGTGGGGCTCGAGGATCGTAGCCCGCCTACCTAGAAGAGAAAGTAGTCGCAGCTGCGCAGGATTCATCGGGCTATCAGCTCGAGAGCCGCCCGATCGGTGACGACGAAAGCGGACGGCTAACGGGTAGGTCCATTCGGACGTTCTCTTAACTCAAAATGGGACAGGAACTGTCTAAGGAGGCGCAGTTCTTAAAAGATATTCAACAGTGCCTCCGAGAGAGAGGGGCACATGTTAAAAAACAAGATCTCTTGAAGTTTTTTCAGTATATACAAGAAGTCTGTCCTTGGTTTCCTCAAGAAGGAGTTATAGATCCTAAACGCTGGGACCGTGTAAGACTTTGCCTTCAGGCGCACTATGAGGCTGTCGGACCTGAAAAGGTCCCTATTCAAACCTTTTCATACTGGAACATGATAAATGACATTTTCTCTCATGCCAAAAA
>JAVSCE010004596.1:0-147639 GCA_032199065.1 Smutsia gigantea | reverse complement strand
GCCTCTGAGGACAGAGCCTCCTCAGGCCTGCTCGTCCTGTGGCCCCTGTGGGCTGGGCCAAGGGAAGCCCCTCTAGGAGTCGGGAGGCAGGGAGGAGGGCACTCAGGGCATTTATTCCCGTGTCCTCTCCCTACGGCAGCACTTTGGCAGGAGCTGAACATGGGCCCATGGGCACAGCCCTGGTCCGGAGGCCTCCCCTCGCCTGAGCACCTGTCACCTCCTCCCCTTCCAGCCCAGGGGTAGCGATGGCTCCTTCCTCTTGTGAGCTGTGGGGCATGTCACCCTCTAGCTGGTTTCCCTTCATTCCGCCTATATATCAGTCAAGAGCCCTGTATTAAATTCTCTCTGGTCATGCCTTTTTGATAGTCCCCCTTGTGACCCCGACCAACATCCAAGGCAGGAGTGGCCAAAAGGAGATCAAGCAGGAGGCGGTTGCCACAGTCCAGGTGAGAGATCTTGGCCGCTTGGGCCAGGGTAGCACCTATGGAGATGCAGGGAGAGAAGGTGGGTCTGGGATACATTTCAAAGGCCGGTTATGGCTTGCTGGGTAATGACAGTGGCCACCCGCACAAGTGACTCTCTATCCAGGACAGGCAGTGGGACTTTGGGACTTTTTTTGGTTTCCTGACCTTGAGTTCCAGCAAAACCATCTCTCTTCTCACGCTGAATCATGGCATGTGTTACTCTGCTGTTCTGCTTCTCTGCCCTTGAGCTTGGTGCCACTGTTCCTTCAAGTACCATATATTTCTTCACCCTTGAGGCTGTTTGTTACACTGGTGTGTCTCTTTCAACATGGTATTATTTTGATTGTGTTTTTAAGTTGCCTTTAATTTATCTCATGGTTTAAAAATAAGAATGGTGAAAAGAACCATGTTTGTAAGTTCTGTGTAAGGTTTGTGCAGCTTGTCTGAGTTAGAGCCAGCCATGGCATGGCGTTCTCCTGCCTTTTCGGTTTCGCCTTGCAGGCACGGGTTATTCCCAGTAACTTTCATCATTATAGTCGAACTAGTCGAATGAGTCTGGGTTCATTGCTCATTTATTGGAGCCCTGTAAGAGCAAGGACCTTATCTGTCTTATTCATTGCTTCAATGCCAGCCCTTACAACGGTGCTGGCACATGATAGGGGCTCAGTAAGTATTAAAAGACTATGTGTAAAAATGTGTTGGTCACACAGCCTCCTAAGGGTCTGACCTACTATTTTCCATAGTGGTCACATCTGTTCCACAGACTCTGAGGAAGCTTTCTTCATACAGAGGGTGCTGCCTAGGGAGGGCAGCATGAAGGAAGGCCGTGGAAACTGCATTTAATAATGACTACTACTTTTCCTCTGTCCTAGAACCATGGTCTGTGAATCAGACTTTACTGCATGTGTGGGCAGAGAAGATCTGGGTTCAGAGAATGAATCTCAATGAATTGATTAAGCAAGGCAAGCTTTTTTTTCCCATAACTTGATCAGTTCTTGGCACATGACATTCCCATCGATGCTACTTTTCATAGAGAACACTCCAGAAAAAGTGATCTCATGATAGTCTTCAAATTCTGGGAGTTGGAGTTTTCTGGGAAACTATATGTAAATATAAACTTAGCCTCTGATAGTAGCCAATTGGAAATACTTGGTTCAAATGCCTGAAGTAGAGGGAGGATACCTACAAGTGTGTAGAACATTCTAATGTCTGTATTTCATTTGCTCTTTCTCCCATAAAATAATCAACCTTGCACTTGAGCTAATCAACACGCTCTTCACAGCCCCTTAGCACCATGGCTTAATTGGCCTGAATTGTTGCTCTCACTGTGAACAGTTTGCTCTATTCTCAAGTCTGGATTTGATGACTCTAATTATCCTCAAAGTGCATCCAGGCAAGAAGAGACAGAGTGTGAGGGAAAGGCCTCAGCCGGACTGCCATCAGCATGCTGATTGCATGTGTAAGCGGATTCTTCTCTCTGGGCAGTGTTTCCAATGTGATTCTCTTGCAGGGCATTCCAAACTGTCCTGAAATGCAGTGTGTTGCACAGAAGCAAAGCCAACCCTGCCATCTCAGCCCTTCTTTAATGAACTCATCTTTAGAAATATTGGTTTTCTACATGCTCATGTTCTGTAAGCGTTTCTGTGGAAGCCCTGTTCTTTGCAGGAGGTTTTTTCTGACCAAACAGCAGTTCTGACACAGTTTCTGACTGGGAGCCTCGG
The DNA here is from genome assembly GCA_032199065.1 of Smutsia gigantea. NCBI lineage: Eukaryota > Metazoa > Chordata > Mammalia > Pholidota > Manidae > Smutsia > Smutsia gigantea. The sequence continues at coordinate 145,454 of JAVSCE010004596.1, read as the reverse complement.
GCACTGCATTAATTGTTCATGAAGTTCATCTTCATAGGCGAACTGCCCTTAAAATTGGGTGAAATAACGTTCTTCAATATTTTTTTAATCCAGCAACTTGCTTTCTTTTATACAAAATGACCGTGGGATAATGTCAGCGTGCGTGCAGGCTGACTGGAATAAAAATAATGATGATGGGCCTTGGCTGAAGCATACAGCACAATCCTTTACACCATCTCATGATCATCACCAGCTAATTCCTAGAAGCCTTTCTGCTGTAAAGGTGATTATTATTGCTCCTGCCGAAATTACATGTAAGAGGAGCAGGTCAGGAAGTCAGAGTGTGGTGAAGCCCTCTGCACCCCATTTTGCCAGACTGGTGAGGACCTTCTACACCCTGTTTTACTCCATGCTGTGTGTGTGCACATTTGGTCCACGAGCAGGTGAGGCTTTGTTATTAGGGAGACTTCAAGATGCATGACTTACCCACCTACACTGCTGGTGGGAATGCAAATTAGTTCAACCATTGTGGAAAGCAGTATGGAGGTTCCTCAAAAAACTCAAAATAGAAATACCATTTGACCCAGGAATCCACTCCTAGGAATTTACCCTAAGAATGCAGCAGCCCAATTTGAAAAGGACAGATGCACCCCTATGTTTATTGCAGCACTATTTACAATAGCCAAGAAATGGAAGCAACCTAAGTGTCCATCAGTAGATGAATGGATAAAGAAGATGTGGTACATATACACAATGGAATATTATTCAGCCATAAGAAAACAAATCCTACCATTTGCAACAACATGGATGGAGCTAGAGGGTATTATGCTCAGTGAAATAAGCCAAGCCGAAAAAGACAAATATCAAATGATCTCACTCATATGTGGAGTATAAGGACAAAGAAAAAATACTGAAGAAACAAAACAGCAGCAGACTCACAGAACCCAAGAACGGACTAATAGTTACCAAAGGGAAAGGAACTGAGGAGGATGGGTGGGAAGGGAGGGCCAAGGGGGAAAAAGGGGCATTACGATTAGCAGATGTAATGTTGGGGGGGGCATGGGGAGGGCTGTACAACTCAGAGAAGACAAGTAGTGATTCTATAGCATCTCACTATGCTGATGGACAGTGACTGTAATGGGGTTGGTGGGGGGGACCTGATGAAGGGGGTAGTTTAATAACCATAATAATGCACATGTAATTGTAGATTAATGATACGAAAATAAATTATAAAAAAAGAAAGATGCATGACTTAGTGCTCTCTTCAATTACTTCTCCTTGTGATCTGCTAAAAATTTCTGTGTAATGCAAGATACAAAGGCATCCAAGGGCCTTTGGACATATCCACAGACATAATTGAACAAAACTAACCAGAATCCCTCCCTTTGAAAATTTCCCATGACATTATATTGAGATAGTGAAGCTGATAGAAGTGAGAGGATTTGGTTCACTTAAAAATAATATAAATGTTGGAATCATAGACTCTCAGACCTAGAGATGAACTTGAGGCCCAACACCCGGCAGATGACGAACTTCAGTAGTGCTGGGGTTTGGGGCTGGGGCTGACTGGTGACACCCCTAGAGCATTGTAGCCAGACTATAATCTGCTTTCTGTGGGGGCTTCACTTACTGCCAAACTCTCCAGGCCCCTCAGGGAGGCAGTTTTGTTTGTAGAAAGGTTTCCAGGAGGAAGTATAGGAGAAAGAAAGTTTGGAATATAACTTCCCTTTTCCTGCTGGTAGCTTTCCTTTTATTTAAAATTTTCCTTTCTGAGCCTTTGCCAAAAAGTTATTTCTTTAGATTGTTCTCGGTTGGGTTTTTGTTTTTGTTTTTCTGTTTTTCTGGCCCTTCCTGGCCTGTCCTAGACTGGAAAGCATACTTTTCCCACATTGATTCTGGCTGTGTCTCTGGCTGTGACGTGCAGCACTCCAGTGACTGAATCTTAAAATGACTAAACCTTTTTACAAATTACAATTTAAAATCCACAGCTGTTTCTGATTTTTTTTTTCATTTTAGCACTTAGTGACTGTATCTGTGTTCCAGACTGTGGTATTTATTCTTTGATGCTGTTGGTTACAGGCCCTGGGTCTGTGTGACCAGCTCCTAGTGTATTCTTGATGAACAAAGCTCTCAGGGTCAGAGAGTCATCACATCATGGCATAGGATGGCAGTACTAAGCTTATACCCCTTCACCAGGCCACACAGCGATGCTTAGGGCTACATGAGTACTCCGTGTCATGTTCAACTTGCCAGGCAAGGCAGCTTCTACCTGTATCGGGCAGCTAACAAACCCTAGTTGGCAAATCTTCGCATAAAATGCAGGCAGCAGACAACGTGAGTGTGTGTATTCCTTCCAGCTCTGAAATTCTACAATTCTGATTCTTGCTCCTGTGTGTGTGTGTTTTTAATTCTGCAAGTGAGATTTTGAGTCACTTGTATGATTTTCCATCCTCACTTCAACAAGCACATAGAGAGTATCTGTGAAGTGCTAGAAACTTCCAGAGGTGGAAAATACTGATTATGCTCTCAAGGAACGCAGTCCAGTGGGGGAGATAGGAACAAAACAAACCTTGGAATGAAGTGGCTAGTCAGCCTGCAGACAGCAGCGTGTGCCCACCATCCTGGAGACTCCCAGAGAGCTGGAGAGAAACCCTTCCCAAAGAAGGTCACACTGGAGGGAAGTCTTGAAAGGGAAATGTGATTTAGCCAGGTAGAGAAGTAGGGCAGGGATGGAAAGGACTGGGGAGGCTCAGGGATGGGGTATATAGAAGGGCAAAAACAGGAGGAAGCGTGAGTGCTGGGGACTGTCCTTATGGCTGTGGCTGCTGTTTACTGCATGCCTCCACCGAGTTAAATAGTTAGTCTTAGCATCATTTTTCAGGTGAAGACATTGAGACTTAGAAAGTTAAGTAACTTCCAGAAGGACACATAAGTAGTGATTAAAAGAGCAAAACTTGAACTTGGGTTTTGTGAGACCAAACCTCAAGCTCTTGCCTCCACCCAAACTTCCCTCTTTCTTTCTTTCTATCTCTGTCTCTCTGTCTCTCTCTGATAAGGGATGCAGAAACACGCCTTTGCCCCCTGGCCCTGGCTGCCCTGCTGGGGAGTGTGGGTTTCATTCTGGAGGTGATGGCATCGAGCTCAGAAGAATTTCAGGCAGGAGGGTGACATGATTAGGCAAAGAGGTTGACAAGAAAATGGCACCTGCTCCAGGCCACCTGGTCCCTTCTACTGGGGTGGACTCAGCTCCAGCACAGCACTGGAGAGGGCATGAGTGGCCTTTGGGGTCCCATACACCTGGTCTTCTGTCTCTTTTCCAACATTAGCTTTGCTTGTGACCTGAGACCTTAGTTTCTTTGCAAAACTGTGAGAATTAAAGAAAATCCCAAGTAAAGAAAAAAGTAATATCAACTTCTAGCCATGGATCCTTGCCTTTGTTGAGCATTACGCCACTGGATCCTCCTAACAACCCTGTGAAGTAGAAACAATTAGCATCCCCAAAGTGTAGGTGCTGACTTGCCCAAGGCCACACAGTTTGTAAAAGGTCAGCCGGGATTAAACCACAGATCAGAGTGTTGAACCTCTATGCCCACTGCCTTTTAGAAGCACAGGGCCTGGTGCGTGGTTGGGAGTCAGAGCTTTTATCAATATGAATATCCTTGTTTATTATTGTTAATTATTATTAACAAGGGTCTGAGAGCCAGGCAGGAGTGAAGGAAGATGGTGGAACCCAAGCTAACAGCCTCACCACTGCCAGCCAAGGTTTTTCCTCTTTTCCTGGGCCCTCTCCCACCCCAGGCACCAGAGCTGCTCTCTCCACCCCACCCCAGCTCTCAGGCTCATTCAGCTGTTCCTCTGCCTGCAGTGGGCTAGGGCTGCACGCTGCAGGTCTGTCCCCTCTTTCCTGGTGGGAGCAGACTCCTCCCAGTTGCCATAGGCATGGATCTGGGATCTGCGCCATCCCATCCCAGGGAAAAGGCAGCCAGGCTCCACTGTGCACCTCCCCTCCCACCTTTTGTGGTCCCTTAGCACCCAATTCTCTTTCCAGTCACACCTTGCTTGGCATTTGGCAGCTGACGTGCCTTTTAACTTCTGGGGAGAGGAGTGTGAAAGACGGTTTGGTTTGGAGAAAATGTTTGCTGATCTCTACTCCTCTGTGGTGGGATTTCAGGCCTGGGAGTCTCCCACCATAGAGCCAGTGGAACATGTTCCTCCTGGACTTCAACTTGAGGATTTCAGGCATATGCTTTGGGGAGGGTCTTTGCATCTGAAACCTACTTCCCCTGGGGTCCAAAAAATCCTGAGTTTGTGTTGGTTCTAGGAGAGGGTGTGGAACTTATGTGTTTCATGGGTGCTGTCATCATGTAGAGAAAGCCAGAAATTTAGCCCGAAACTCATGGTGTCTGTATAGCATCCCCTTTGTTGGTGTATTTAAGAGCTTAATTTTCCAGTGCCAAGTGGTTCTTTCATCACAGTGTGCAGCCCGGTTTGCAGAGAAGCATTTTCCTTGGCCTCTGTTTTCTCAAGGCTCCCGGGTCATTAACTGTCATTTCAGTATTCACTCCCAGGGTTACCTTCATAGGTAGAACAGGACCATCCATCCACAAGGACCTGGTGAAATGTCTCTGGGGTTCTTTCATTATGTGGGCTGTGCCTTAAAAATAGCACTCACGTTTGTCTGGACAGGCTCGGCTGCCTCTCCCCTTTCCAGGAGTTGGCATTCCGAGACTTGTTGTGGAGGCGCCTTCGAGTGGCTTAGTGCATCAGCAGCAATCGCGCCACCTATTGAATTTCCATAACCTGCGGACACGTGCTTCGTGAGCCCGAGAAGGAGTTGTTACTCATTAGTGGTTTTACAAGATAACCTGACACTATGCTTTGTTTACTGTCAAAGTTTGTGGTGTTTTGTGTGAGCAAATGGCTTGTTGTCAGCAGAACTCCATCTTGAGTTGAAAAAATGCTTACAAACGGAGGCTGGAGGCAGCCTGCCTCATCTGATTGACGACTGTTTCTGAAAACTCAGAGGGAATCTCACGTTGCTCATTTTCGTTGGATTCTTGCTCTCTCAAGGAAGAATATTGAGAGTGGAAATTTTTAGGGAATGAACATGTTGCTGGAGACTTTAACGTCAACCTGATACATGAAACAAACTCACGTGTCACTGCTTTTTCTCTGTCAAAGTTGTTGCAGCATGAATTGAGCTACACCAAAGGAAATCCCCTGACAGGAAGTGTTGATTTTTGAAATTTGCAAGAAAAAATGGAAACTTTTTTAAACACCTTTTTTCAACACCTTTTTTCTTTTCAACTATTTTCATTGACCGGTTCAAAAAAATCATAACATTTTTCTCAAGGCTTAGCCATTTAAAATTTTTAAATCATTTTCAGGGTAAAATGTGAATCTGGTTGAGGCATTCTCATGTTGATGCTCTCTGGAATTTGAAATAGGAGGTAGTGGTTGTTCTTCAGGAGGGGCGGAGTTTAGCCTGAACAGTGAAACCAGGACGCAGATGCTGCCTGACTGAGCCAGACTTGGCCGGCACGGGCACGCTGTAGTCAGGCTCAAAAGGTTTGGGGTAAGAGCAAGACCTTGCCTTTTGTATGGCAATGTGTGTTTCAAAGCATTGTCACAGTTTTTCTTCAGTCTTTACAACCTCCTTGTGAGGTCAACAAAGCAGGTATTTTTCTTTGTTTCTATATGTGCTGAATCACAGGCTCACAGGCCAAATGGCTTGCTTAAGCCCCCAAGACTGGTAAGTCAAAGCTTGGGCGTGCTAGTCCTCTTTTCACATCGGTTCAACAAACATTCATAGAGCATTTTACATGCTGGGAACTGGCCTGTATAAAGAATGTGGGCTTGTGTCAAATTGGGCCTGGTCATCTAAATGCCCCATGAAGCTTGCCAGAGCCGAGGCACTTCCTAGAGCTTTCATTGTTTGGGCATCTTCATACACTCAGCAGCTATTTATTGATCTTGAGAAGGACAAGACCCCCGTGATCCATCCCTCATAGAGCTCAGAGTCTCATGAGAAACGGGGACCAAGAGTAAGTGAGCCAACACAATGACCAGTGATCAGGAAGGAAACCCACAGGGCGCTGAGATACTGAGAGAATAATATTTGGGTGTGGAATGGGAACTGCCCTCTGATAATCCATATTATCAGAGGAGGAGAAGGGGAGAAGAGGCTGGACAAGTTCATGGCTGGGATGGCCAGAGGTAGGAGCCGGCAGAGCAGGGGCTGAGATCAAAGGCAGCAGGGTTTGGGGATTGAACTAGGAAGCTGGGCAGGAGCAGCGTAGCCCACAGAGCTGAGGACTGGATCTTCCTCCGGTAGGATGGGAGGTCACTGACGGATCTTTATGGGGAGTGATGGGATCAGACGTGTCGGTTTGAAAACTCGCTGTGGCCCCCGAGTGAGGAGTGGGTTGGACAGCAAGAGTGGTCCAGAGGCCAGTTAGGAACCCACTGCAGTAACCCAGAGGTGGCGCTCACCTGCCTGGGCACCAGCCAGGGAGGTGACCAGGAGCGACAGGTCTGGGAGATAGAGCCTTCCTACTGACGTCATGGGGGTGGCATGAGGGCGACAGGAAGGGAGGGGTCAAGGGTGATGCCTATGTTTCTGGAGGGAGAAATGGGGATGGTTATGCCATTTGTTGAAACATATCTTTTTCGTTGGGGGAGGAGGTAGAGTTAAAGATGTATGAAGGTCCCAAAAATTACTTTTGGTGTCTTTAAATAGATATAATCCTTGTTGATTTACAGTTTTCCCATTCTGTTTTAAATGCTTGAATTTGCATTAGGAAAATTGCCTGGGTATTTTATCCACTTAATATTTGAAAAGTACTTAAACAAACACGTATTCCACAGCTAAATGGCCAACACTATTCAAGGCCCTGAGGTCTGCGAGCAATGAAGAAGCAACAGATGTGATCCTTGGCCTTAGAGAAATTTTAATCTAATTAGAAAGACAAGGTGTATCTCTCTGAAGCCCATAAGAAATTACCATTTGTAATTATCTAGAAAATTTTAAAGGCAACATGTAATCAAATGCATAATATAGCATGAACTATATATAAGATGTTGAGAGAACATGCATACGGCATGGTTTGGGGCCCATTTAGTAAGTCAAGAAGGGTCTTGTGGAGCAATTGAGCCATGGCTGGACCTTGAAGGGAGTGTTGACAAGAAAGATAAGACACAGGTGAGGCTGTGTGTAAGGGAGGGACTGTGCATGAATAAAGCCACAAAGGCAAGGAACAAACAGAAGTGAGGGTATTGTGATAAAATAATAGTAGTAACTACCAGTTATTGAATGCCTATACCAAGCACTTTGGTGGGAGGTTTACAAAAATTATTTTGTTTAAATCTTAAAGTAATACTACACATGTCCCTGTATTACATATAAGGACAACAAGGCTTAGAGAAATAAATTATCCAGGGTCATGCAACCAATGGTTCGTACACGGGTTCCAGCCTTACTCCTTCATGATTTCGTTGCTTCCTGATAAGAAGAGGAGCTGGGGTGGACAGTGCAGGCGGAGGGGAATCCCAGTGCCCTCACACAAGAAAGGGGCTGCTCTGTCTCTGGAGCTCCCTAAGAGCTAGTTTGAGAGGATACAAGTTTGGAGTTGATTCAGTGAGCAATATGAAAACCGCCAGTTTCTGAAGCAGGATGATAAGACTGACCATGTGACCAATGATATCCATATAGATAAACTGGTAGAAATACAGGTGGGGTGATCACACAGGGGGATTCAAAGGTTTTGAACACAGCCAGCCTCATTCTTTAATGTCAAAAGATTCTCAAAAAAGTTAAGAGCAAGGCAAAGACGTTTCTGTGAGCACTGTCCCTTAAAATTCTTTTGGGGAAAATAGCCAATTAAATTAGATAAAAAATAAAGGATATAACATAGTGGAAAGAAAGAGGCAAAACTATCATTATTTGCAGATGTAATTGCTTATCTTTTTTCAGAAAGAGAAAAATCAAGAGAACCACAGCTATTAGAAATAATGTAAGAGATATCTCAGATAGCTTGTTGTAGATTAAAAAAAAATACTTCCTTAATACAATGACCAACTACAAACGTAAAAAAAAAAATCACTCAAAATTTTAACCCAACACCTAAGTAGTTTACACCTAGGAAGAATGAAGAAATGGACAGTACTCATAGGAAAAAGAAAGGATAGGACCTACTGAGGGATACAAAAGCATTATTTGACTAAATGGAGAATTATATTATGTATCTAGACAGAAAATTCGATATATTAAAGATGTCAGTTCTCCCCTAAAGTAGTTTATAAACTTAACACAATTCCAGTCAAATTATAGCATGATTTTTGGGGGGAAATCTTTGAAATAACTCTTGAGTTATCTAAAAGAAAAAAAGTGTATGAATATATTTGAAAAAAACTCCGAAAAGTCAGTAGTAAGGTGTGGGAGGATGGGGCATTTTATTTAACAAATAATTAAATTATGAATTTAATTATCATTAAAGCTATATGGTTCTGATTCCAGGATAGACAGAAAAGTTAATGACACAGAATAAGACTGAATATATAATAATTTAATTTATTATAAACTCAGATATATGATAAACTATATCAAATCTAGATAGATTAAATTTTTTATTTGAATAAGTGAAAATGTAAAAGCAGTAGAAAAAATATCAGCGACTATATAATATTTGGGTGAAGAAGGCCGTTAAAAGCATTACATGTCAGCCAGAAAAATTTGGTAGATTTTACTACATAAAATTGGAAAGGTGGTTAAAAACGAATTTATTAAGTTTAAAGACAATGAAGATGGAAAATTATTTGCAAGATACTTGTTAGACAAAAGCTTATATTCTGGGAACAATAAGACAAAACATTCACTTAGTAGAAAAATGGGCTAAGAATATACACAGTCAATTCACAAAAGGAGAAATACTGGTTAACCTCATTAATAATCAAAGAAAGGAAAAAGAGAGCCTGTTTTTCACCTATTAGAAGAACACATAACCATTTAACTGTAATCATGGTTGAAAGCTATGAGGACATGAGTACTGCCGCATACTCCTTGTGGTGTATAAACCAGTCACTTCCCATTCCATCCCTGACTCCCACCTCCCTGCACCAACCCTAACTAAGTAACCACTAATCTACTTTCTGTTTCTATAGCTTTGTCTAATTTAGACATTTTATTTTATATAAGTGGAATCATACAACACGTGGTCCTTTGTGATTGGCTTCTTACCACATTTTCATGGTTCATTCATGTTGTAGCATTTATTGGTACTTCATTTTTTTAAATTGCCAAATATTCCATTGTATGGATGTATACCACATTTTGCAAAGCCATTCATCAGTTGGTGGACATTTGGGTTGCATCCGTGTTTTTGTCTGTTATGAAAAATGCCACTGTGAATATGTGTGCATAAGTTTTTATGGATATATGTTTTCATTTCTCTTGAGTATTAGGAGTGGATTTGCTGGTCATATGGTAACTTTATGGTTAACTGTTTGAGGAACTGCCAGGCTGATTTCCAAAGTAGCTGCACAATTATATATTCCTACCAGCAGTGTATGAAGGTTCCAGTTTTCCATATCTTTACCAACACTTGTTATTGTCTATCTTTTTGATTAGAGCCATCCTTGCTGGTATGAAATTGTATCTCATTGTGGTTTTGATTTACAGTTCTCTAGTGAATAATGATGCTGAGCATCTTTTTATGTGCTTATTGGCTATATATATATATATATGTATGTATGTATAGTTTTTCTTTTGGAGAAATCTCTATTCAGATCTTTTACTCATATTTTAATTGAGTTGTTTGTCTTTATATTGTTAAGTTTGAAGAGTTGTTATGTATTCTGGAGACTAGTCCCCTATCAGATATATGATTTATAAATATTTTCTCCCATTCTGCAGGTTGTCTTTTCACTTACTAGATGGGGTTGTTTGAAGCACAAAAGTCTTTAATTTTGATGCAATCCAGCTATCCATTTTTTCTTTTATCACCTATGCTTTTGGTATCATCTTTAATAAATCATTGTCTAACCAAAGGTCATGAGCATTTACTCCTATGTCTTCCTCTATGAGTCTTCTGTTTTAACTCTTACATTTAGGTTTATGATCCATTTGAGTTAACTTTTATGTGTGATATGAGGTAGGGGTCCAAATTCATTCTTTTGCATGTGGATATCCAGTTGTCCCAGCACCATTTGTTGAAAGTGCCTTGTTTCCTTATTGTTTGAGAACAATCTGTTAAAAAGCACTCTGAACTCTTCACGTTCAAGTACAGTCTTCCTGCTGATGGATGTGTAGATTGTTGGATGTAGTGGAAAATTTTATCCAAACTTGTTCTCTTCTAAGAGCATGCAAATATTCTTACTAATAGATTATTTACCAGGCTTGGTATTAAATAAATAAATATTAAAAGTGAATTAAAGGACTTTCAAAGTTGTTCCACCCTTTGTTGGGAAAAGCTATTAATTATAGTTGTGACTGCTTTTATTTATGACCAGCTTGCCTGTCACCCGTTGCTTGGGAGAATGACTTACCACTATTAAATAAATTCTGGAAATGGGCCCTTGTGACTTTTGATTTCAGGCCTGTGTTTGAAACCCATTTGTTTTCCTTGTTTTCAACATCTTATTAATATGTATGGTAGGTTATTTCTCATTGAAAGTCACAAAGGCCTCTTAATGAATCTTGGTTTCTGGTGTCCTAGATCATGACCCACCCCAAGGTGAATTTCATGAGTCAGATTTGTGGTTATTACCCTATCCTGAACTTGAGAAAAAAATCTGCCTGGCAGGTTTGGTAGTAGATAGAAAGAAATTTCACTGATTTATATAGATTAGGACTTTTTGAGCATTTAAAATAAGTCATTATTTCAGCTATTTTAATTAAAAAATGTAGATAGGAAACATGAAACATGAGCATTCATTATACTATTCAATTTACTTTTGTGTAGTTTAAAATTTTTGGAAATAAAACGTTTTTGAGAAGTACATGGTGCCTAGATTTTTGTACATCTAGAATTTGTACATCTTAAATCCTAAAAGTTGTCTGTATTTTGTGGTTGACTTTGAAGTTGCTCTCCCAGTTTGTCTTCCCGATTCCACTGATTTCTGACTTCTCTCTTCAGGTAATTTATGCTGCCAGGGATGCCCAGATTTCAGTGGCTCTCTTTCTCCATCTTCTTGGATACCCTTTCTCTAGGAATTCAGCTCTAGAAGAAAATGATGACTGTGTTGGCTGGAGAAAAGTCTTGGAGAAATGCCAGGATGTGGTAGACATCCCATTCCGAAGCAAAGGAATTAGCAGACTGGGGGAAGAGGTTAATGGGGAAGCAACAGAATCTCAGCAGAAGCCAAGAAGTAAGAAGTCTAATATTGATGGAATGATGCCAGGCAACCACCAAGGGAGAGATCCTAGAAAACATAAAAGAAAGCCCCTAGGGGTGGGCTATTCTGCCAGGTAACCAAGTTGTTCACTGTCTAGTAGAGTCAGAGGCCCAGCCTCCAGCAAAAGGCATGATACCTCACCTTGGGTCTGAGGAGAAGGTTGTATGGTAAGGTAGCAGAAGTGCTCTGGGGTTAATTTTATTTTTCCTTTCTTTCAAGAACAGTTGGGGCTATCCCTTGATTTACTTGTATATTTTTCTCCTTTGCCCTTCTTTTTATTTTTTTATTTTTGGATAGTTGGGGTAGAAATGAAGAGTTTATCCTAGCTTTGTCACTGACCCTGATGTGACCTTAGACCTGTAACTTCTCTAATTATAAGTGAGGGTATAATTAGTATTCTTTTCTTGCATCAGGACAGCTGTGAAAATGAATAACATGAAGTGCCTCATACTTGTCAGGGAAACTACATCATCTGATTTCTTGTTCACTTGGTATCTGATTACTTGCAATGGTAGCCAGCTCTAAACCAGTGTTATTCTCTAACCTTTGGGAATTTTTCTGTACAACTTATGCCTTTATTAGAGAAAGATGACTAATAAGTACTTTGGAATGGAAGTTTGGTCCCTGTAGCAAAGTGCCTTTAGGAAGTGGATGATTAAATTGAAGCAAGTATTGCATATGAGCCAGAAATAAATCCATGTGGCCTTCATTACTTTAGTTTAAAATTCTTTAATTTTAATTTACTTTGTTCAATCCACTGATCACAGGGCAGCCTTCTCGGTGCTCGGTTGCTGTTTGCTTTCACCACAGAACTGTGTGAATACAACCCAACTCACTCTCTGATGTCCTAATCCATAAAAATAAAAACTAGAAGTCTGAACAAATTCATTTTAGTTCCTAGCCCAATGCAGATGGAGAAATAAACAAAAATTTTTGTCCTGTTTGTTTTTTTCCTTAAATGTAGTATTTGATTCTAGTGTAGAGAGTAGCTTGGGTCACTGCAGACAACATGGGAAGGAAACTGATACCTTGACCAATAGTCAGCTTTTAGTTCTGGACTGATTCCCCCCTTCCTTGCAGAAAATCACCCCTCTATGATAACTGCTTTCTCCATGCTCCTGATGGACAGCCCCTCTGCACTTGTGACCGAAGGAAAGCTCAGTGGTACCTGGACAAAGGCATTGGAGGTTTGAGATTCCACTGTCATATTTTAACTCTATTTGGGTGAATATGGGTACTGGCAGGGGTAGGAAGTGAGGAGGGAGAGGGATGGATAGAAGAAGGCAGAGAGACCTTGAGACAAGTGAGACTTGAGACAAAATCCAGGAAAAGTGATGTTTGCCAGGACACAGCTGAGAACAGTTTTAAGGTTGTGCTTCTTCCCTGGGGGAGAGGTGGGCAAACAGTAATGCTGCTTTTCTCTAAGAGCTGGTGAGTGAAGAGCCCTTTGTGGTCAAGCTACGGTTTGAACCTGCAGGAAGACCTGACTCCCCAGGAGACTACTACTTGATGGTTAAGGAGAACCTGTGTGTAGTGTGTGGCAAGAAAGACTCCTATATTCGGTGAGTGTGGGGATGGCCCACCCTGATTGCTGCCAATGAAAATTGCCTTTGTAGCCACATTGCAGAGCCCTCAGGGGCTTTGATTGAATCTGCCCACTTTGGCTATGAGACTGATCCCTAGAGGTCATCCCTGTTTTCCCGAGAGCTTTGACACTCTGCCTGGCCTTGCTATAGTGGCCCCTAGCCTCCTGAGCCCAGTTCTTAGTTTCTGGAATGTTACACTCTTCTCAGTAACAGTCTGCCATGAAGTTTTCCCTTTTGCACACGAAGGACCAGGACCAGTTCCCTCAGAAGCTGCTCTTTCTCTCTGTGTCCTTATGATCGTCCCTTGAGTGGTTTCCAACTTTCGAAGCCTTTATACAGCTCATGGAGCATTCAGGTGACCTGAGGGCACACCCTGGGCTGAGAAGACTATTCCAAATCAGGGTCCACATGCAATAAAGTGAAGCTGCCTCCTGGGCCCTCGAGCCAGACTCTGAGGAGCAACTCACTTTCCTCCTTTCCCCCTTGCAAAGTGAGATAAATAGTTGTTGCCGAGAGTTTTTCCTGAGATTTTAATTCTCCTCAGAAAATAATGGTGGACCTTGATGAACTAAGGAAATAATCCAAGTAAGGGATTTCTCAGATGAAGGAAATTAGCTTTCTTAGGTCACCAAGCTTCCAAAATTTCAGGAGTAGAGGTTACATGCTGCATGAATTGAGAGAGTTGTTTTCTAGACATTAAAGGCCATGAGATGTTCTTTTCAATTCTCTGATAACTTTCCTTCTGGGAGCTCAGCCTTCTCAAAGGTTGTTCTAGCTCCTCCCTGCCCCTGGCCCTGATAGCAGATGGCTTACTTCCAGGGGAGAGGAACCCAGGGCACAGGTAGATAGGTGGGCCGAGGTGGAGTAGGTAGTATCCGGTTGGGCTGCAGTGCCCAAGTCGTCAGTCCAGGTCAGAACCCTGGCAGCCTCCCGTGGGCCCCCTGTGTGTTCTGTGTCATATGCTAATGAGCACGGCCCCACATGGGCTTGTTCAGGAAGAACGTGATTCCACATGAGTACCGGAAGCACTTCCCCATTGAGATGAAGGACCACAACTCCCACGATGTGCTGCTGCTCTGCACCTCCTGCCATGCCATCTCCAACTACTATGACAACCATTTGAAGCAGCAGCTGGCCAAGGAGTTCCAGGCCCCCATTGGCTCTGAGGAGGGCTTGCGCCTGCTGGAAGATCCTGAGCGCCGGCAAGTGCGCTCTGGAGCCAGGGCCCTGCTCAGTGCAGAGAGCCTACCTACTCATCGAAAGGAGGAGCTGCTGCAAGCACTCAGAGAGTTTTATAACATGGACATGGTCACGGATGAGATGCTTCAAGAGGCTGCCAGCCTGGAGACCAGGTACAGCTTACAGTTCTGGTCAGAGAAGGGACTGAGGAATAACCCAGTGATATGAACGCTGATTCCATAATGAGAATGCTTGCGGGGGGGGCGGGAGGGGGCATTAGCCATTTACATGCAGTGCATAGCCTGATGCTTGTCCTATTAAGTTTTTAATGGGGGTTGGGGTAGAACAGTCTATTTGAGAATTTCCTTTCCATAGGAGACTTGCCTTCTATCCTTGACCCTTTAAGGTCATATACGTGTGTCCAGTCATATTCATGATTAGCAGGAGTGTTCAGATGCAGTGGAGTTGTGCCTTATGTTCTATGCAGAAGTCAGTTCTAAAGTCAGCACATCAGATGAAAATAATAGTAAAAAAAATACCCTCAAATCTCTGAAGTTGCCCATGAAGTACAGCATATGTGGTTTTGTGTCTCGTACCTTATCCAGCTCTAGGGAATTGAGACCAATGATTCATGTTTCTTCTCTCACCTGCACTCCTGGGTACTGGCTCACAGAATGGGATGCCAGCCAGAATTGCTGCTACTATTTAAATTGCTTATCTCCTTTTCCTTCCTTGCTTGCTTTCTCTCTCCTTCTTCATAAATGAATTGATAGGACTTAACTCAGTGTTTCTAAATGAGAAGTTTATGGTCCTGAGAAATAAATGGGTACATGGTTCAGATAAAAACTCTGGGCTACCTGCTCTAGTTTTGCTTCCCAGCTACCACTTTTTTCAGCAATACTAGGGGTTGAAATAATTGAACTGATAAGCTCACAAAACTGAAATTGGTTGTTTAGTGTTTTTGTTATCAAAACCCCAATAATCCTTAATTATAGCATATGTTATTGAACAAGTATTTATAGATATCCTAACCTATTTAATGAAGCTAATAAACATAAATTGCCTGAATTATTTATTAGAACAACTCTATGACATAGGATTTAGATTTCTTACTGGTAACTGATAACATGTCCTGATTTTTTTTACTCTTTCAGAGTTAAAAAATATATAGTATTGAATTTTATCCTTGTAACTATTCAGTGTGGTTGTAGAATAAACGTTATTTTCCAAGTTTTGTATTATAGAGCCTGAGTACTTTGCTAAGTACTTTGCTAAGGTCATATTAGAAATAATGAGGCCGGTCCGATGGTAGTGGGTTATCAGAACTTATTAACATTAGTGTCACTAAAGTTGGTATACAACCCCCCACTGCTGAATTTGACTGAAAAAAAAAAAGAAATAATGAGACTGGCTCCTTTAACCAATTCCAAGATACATTTACTAAAACCGCCAAACTTCCCCTTTCAGCCACAGACCTTGCTAACAAATCCATCTTGCTGATTTCAATAGAAGGACACTGGACTTGGATGTTTAGGACAGAGAAGAACAGCTGTTTGGGGAAAGATAGGCAAGTTAGTGGGACACTCATGAGCTAAATAATAAAAAGTCTGCAGATACCTAGAGGGCACCAACACTGCTAGGCTGGCAGGGTCTTGGAAGGGAAGTTGGAGGGCTGTGGTTGCAAGGCAGGGAGCTGAGTCCACAGGGCAGGGAGTTTTCCTTGTGCAAGGTAGTCCTTCTTCACAGAAAGTGAAAGCCAAGTTCGCTTGGTATCAGAGCAGTTTTTAAGGCCTCTCTGCTTAGTTGGGAGGGAGGCAGGGATTCGTCTTCCCGTCAAACAGTACCAGCTGTACAGCTAAGCAACCATGGTAGCATTTCATTGTGACTGAAACATGCCTCATGGATGTGGTTGGGCATTCTTCCTGTAAGAACGAAGGCACCAAAGAAATGTACTGCCTTGCATTTTATATTCAGGTATTATTACACTGTTAGGACAAACTGGAACATGTGGGCTGATTTAACAGCCTCATGTAAGTACTGAGTGTGGTTCAGAATGAATAACTTGAAAGAGGGTGAGCTGGTAACTGAGTAACCGTGGAGTAAATAAAAGATCAACATTCTTCACCCATTATCAGCAAGGCAGTAGGGCTTCTTTAGTGGGGACCGACCCAAATATCCCCTTGGCCTATAGTATTTGAAACATCTGACAGACTGTCCTGCACTCATTTCCCTCAGCCCCTTTGCACTTTGTGTCTTGGCAGGATTTCCAATGAAAACTACATTCCTCATGGGCTGAAGGTGGTGCAGCGCCACAGCCAGGGCGGGCTGTGCTCGCTCATGCAGCTGGAGAGCCGCTGGCGTCAGCACTTCCTGGACTCCATGCAGCCCAGGTACCTGCCCCAGCAGTGGTCAGTGGACCACAACCATCAGAAGCTGCTCCGGAAATATGGTGAAGACCTTCCCATCAAGCTGTCCTGATAGCTGCTTCCCTCCCAGGTTAGGACAGCTGGGAAGCTGAGCTACGGTTGAAAAGTCCCCCCTTCCTGTGTTAATACATCTTTACTTGTCGCAGCCTAGTGACACAACTCAGAATACTAACCCCTGCTGGTCTCGCGGTGCTTCTGGTGGCGCAAGCTGTCATTTTCAGGGGAGCTGATGGTTGAATTTTAATTGGGCAGAGTAAGAATTCTTTTTTCTTCCCTCTTATTTTTGTGGACAAGGAGGACCTTGGCCTCTATTTTACTCTCCATCCTCTGTTTTCCTGTGCAGACGGTAAATGAAAGCTTCTCCCTGAAGTGGCTTGCCCAGACTCTCAGGTTTTTAATATATCTCTTCCCTGTCCAGTATATTGGTGTATCTCAAACGGGCAGCCAAGGATTTCAGTCCTGTCAGGTTTGGAGGGGAGAGTAAGTTTTTCCAGAGGTTGGAGAGGTGAACAAGGGGCCAGATTGATTTTCCCAGTTCAGCCTCATCCATTATTTGACTTAGTGCTCTCCTACCATTCACCTGGCTGGGATTCATCCCACCTGGGTCCCTTGAGTTTATTTCCCAGACTTGAGAGTGCCCCTTACACCCCCCTCCACACATCCAGGACCAAAGCAGCAACTTCCTGCCGCATGCTTCCACCCAAACGCCTGAGGGAACATTTTTCTGGAAATAGACCCTTTCAGCTAGGTGGGGCAGAGAAGCATAAGCCCCGTCTCCAAGGGGACATTGATAGTGTGCTCAGCTTTCCCATTCATGTTGTTTGTCATCTGCTTGTTGCAGTCCCCTTGCCCAGGGCTGCAAGGTTTTTAGCTCAGTCCCTTTCTGAGAGCAAGATTATTTTTTCTCAGAATCAGTATGGGGTCTCTTCAGGGTGCTGTGTTCCATCCGACTGGCAATACTGGCCTCTTTTAAACACTTCTCTGCTGGAGTCATTTGGTCAGATTGCAATGAGTGGATTTCTCCATTTCCTCTCATGCCTGGGACACCGATTAATTAACATGTTTAGATGCCCCAAACAGTGGTATTTCATCTTTCAAAATGTGAGGCCGCCACTTTGAGCACAAAATCAACTTATTAATGATTAGTATTTTTTCTAAAACTAGGAAAACTTTCTTACTGTACAAGATCTTAACAAGCTTAAAAAATAATTTTTTAACAATTTTTTTTTTTTGTCCAGAATCCAACAAGAGCTCTGTTTTGAAATTTTGCCCAAGTTGGTGATGGTTGCTCTAACATTGATAAATAAAACTTCTAAGCACAAAGCTCACTGATTGTAAATATAAAACTTTTTTATTCATAACTTTATATAATTGGTAAATATTCTTAGGGGAGGAGACGTTCATCCTACAGGTCCCTGTTGTGTGGCAGTACCTTGATATGTGTGCCTGAATGTGCAGCTTTCACCCATCAGCAGTGCCTGCAAGTGAATGCGCTCAGCCTGCACTTTGTCCCTCTGCCCCTTCATTCCCACTTGTCCTCCGACAGGCAGTTGTGGCATCGAAACTAGAAATCCTTGAAAATGAAGAGTAGCAGCCCCTTTGGGGACCGTGTGTTCAGTGCAGTGGGTTATTAGGGGCATGCACCTCAGTGGCTGTGCTGTGTGGAGCCCCAGGGATGAAGAGGCATGGAGGTGGATGTGGGCGTTGTATAGTCAGGCTTGCCACAAGGGGGCACTCATAGATTTTGTTTTATATTCATTCTTGAGAAATAAGGAGCTTTTATACTGGTTCCCAAGCATAACTCATGACTTATGTTTCAAAATTGGATCATTTTGATAGCCTTACAAGAAAAACATCTTCCTCGGAAATAGGGAGTAGGGCTCTTCCGTCCTCTTTCCCTGTGATCCTTATGCTAAGAGATGACAAGGTCACTTAGGTGCAGTGGTTGCTGTGGAAAAAGGAGTGGGTTCTCCAGCAGAGCTTCCTGAAAAGCCCAGTAACAGAGCCAGCAGCCACGGGAGAGGAAGAAGCTTGACTGGCACATGAGATGTCTCCTCCTTTTCAGAAAATTTACCATGTAGATTTGAGTCTCTGTTCTCAGAGTCAGCATGGGACTTCAGCAGCCTTTCCCTAAGCTTGACAGTTATTATCTGAAATGAGATATTTTAGGGTAGACATTTTATAAAATAAATATTTATTGTTTTTATTTTCAATAAAAAAGTAATATGTGCTTATTAGAAATGAGTTTAATGAAAGAATAAACATCATCCATCTTCCCTCCATCTAGAACTGAGCTAACCTTTGCTGGTATGTTTATTAATTTCATTATTTAAAAATGCATGTAATATGTATATTTAAAATTGAGAGTCATATGTATATACATTATGGTATCCTATTTTTTTCCCTCACTTAACATGGTACCACCACAAGTAATTTCCTGTGTCTTTAAATCTTTGAAAGTGGATTTCTAGTTGCTTTGCCTTACTTTAGTTATCCATTCTCACACTGTGGAAAATTTGGGTTGTTTCAGATGCTTTTTTAATATCAACAATGCTGTGATGAATTTTCTTGTGTTCTAAATCTTTAACTATACCTTTGATAATTTCAATCCTAGAAACTGGATTATGAGGAGGGGGACTCACATTGCTGGAGTGAGTACAAATTGCTATCAAGCGGATGTTTCTCCCTTACATTTAGCTTGTGTCCCAGCGATTTGCTGAGCTTCCATATATGAGTAGCAGTGAGAGGACAGTGTCGGAGCAGTGGCCTCTCTGAATGTGCCCTGATCATTATGTTTGTAGGCTCAGTCTTTTCTCTGTTTACCTTCTGTCTCCCATCCTTTACTGTCTCAACCTACCAGTCAGTTTTTTGAAATACTGCTTATTTTAAAATATAAATACAAAATAAGAGTTACAGACAGGGTTTTTTTTCTGAGAGACAAGCAGTTAGTGATTTGCCATCCTAATGTGCACAGAACACAATATTCAGGAATTCGTTGCCTTTTAAGAGTGCAGCCATAAGTTACTTATTCTTATCCATGCCATGGATGGAGATCAGATGACAAAAATGTGTTGTGTTGAAATAAAGCCATTTTAATCCCCCAGATGACAAAAATGTGTTGTGTTGAAATAAAGCCATTTTAATCCCCCATTTTAGACTCTTAGGAGCCCAGCAGGCAGAAAGAGCTTTTGTTTAGCTTCCTATTCTGCCTGTTAGTTTGGGGCCCTAACATTTGACTATGATTTAAATTCTTAGTTTATCTTGCCCCTGTGAGTTTCTCAATCATTCATTTATCCTTTCTGCCTTTTTTTTCTTCAGTATGTCTCATCCTCATGGAAGATAGCACTTTTTACTTTTAAAGGAGATAGTTTCTCAGTTTGCTAGTTTACAAATTATGACATTTTAAAAGGATTCGTCTTTCTGATCTTTTGTTTTTTCTGTTATTTAGATGGTCATTTTTAGAGTACTTAATTCCTCGATACAGTAGGAATCAGTTTTTCTTGGCTGAGATAAGCTAAGAGAGGGTTTAAGAATGATTCTTGTTATGATTAACTTTTGAGTAACATAAAAATAATATATAATCCCGAAAATACTTTTGGAATTCAGGTGGACTTTTCAGGTACTCGCCAAGTTGCTTCCTCCTGCTGGAGCCTAAAACCTCTGCCTGTCCCTAGTCCTGGAGCAGTTTTGCATTAGGTGATAGAGCAGGGGTGACATGCACCCAAACAGCCCGCTTGTTCAAAAGCATCTATCCCCCTAGGAGATGCAGTTGTCCCTCCCTTTGCTTGAGGCACCAAGGCCCCTGCTTTATGCCAACATGTTATTTGGGAACAAGGGCAGTACATTAGACCATTGTTTCCTTCTCACCAGCTCTGTCTGTGGCCAACTCTTGTTGGAGGTCCCTAGACACTGTGGGTAACTGGACCAGTCAGTAATCATTTGGGGGATAATTAAGAACTGACTTCATTTGCATAGGAAAAGGGAATGTCAGAGGACCAGGTTCATGCAGCCTAGGTTGTGCCCTCTGCTAACACGGCACGCACTGCCTTACAAGGTCCTTCTCTGCTCTGAGTGAATGGAGGTCATCTCATACCCTCCAGACTGAACTCAGAACATTTGCCCTCCTTTCAGCTTCCTTATTAGTTGTTAATTCTTGAATTTCTCTTTTGCTAAATGAGTAGCCTGTTGTCTTTCTGCCAGTAGAAGTTTCAAAAGCTGCTGAGTTTAGAGTCAGCATTATTGTAAGCAAGAAGTGTGGTCCAGAATATTTCTGACTTAGAGAAACTACTTATATTGTTCTCCTGCTTTCTAAAGATCTCCCTTTTCAGGCTTCAACATGCTGGGGCAAAACTGGGATTCTAACTACTCTGACTATCAGGGTATCTATTAAGTTCTGGATGAGAATCAGAAATTTGAGCTTAGTAAGCTAATAGGACTGAAAAGAAATGGGAATTGAGACATGGGTAGTTTTAAAAGAGGTATGTGTATTTGGTTGGTGGGGTGGTGGGGGTATTGCCTGCAGACCTAACTTTATATTTTTCTTTTTCCTGTACTCAGTTCTGGAGGGTGTTGAAGGATCAAAGTAGTGGGCTGATGACCTGGGTTCTGGTTCTAGAGATGCATCAGCTGTGTATCTTGGACCAATCACTTAACTTTTCTGGGCTCCTTTCTTTACATATAAAATTAGGAATTGGAATTAAATGTGCTGAAAGACCCTGCTAGCTGTAGCATTGTGTAGTACATCCCACTGTTTCTTTATGTGGCACTTCCCCCTGGGTGCTCGGCTTTTTTGCCCACTCTCATCCACCCCTAGCCCTGGGAATGGAGACTGTGCATGGAGAGAAGGGGAATGAGGGAAGCAGGATGCTACGCCATGTCCTCCTGGCCTCAGTGACAAGGGAGAAGCCTGCTCCTTCCATCTGGTGCTCCACTGGGGTCAAAATACTCTTCTCCCCAGATATGTGCTGTATGTGGCCTTAGGGAACTCACATTTCTACTCAGTTCACTATTCAACAGTAAAGAAAGAAGAGAAATCTATCTTCAACTACATTGCTAGAATTGTAAGGTTTACTAAGAGGTAAGCATAGAATGGAAATGAGGCAAGTTTGCCAAGTATTGTAGATGGGCGGATATTAAGAAGAAAAAGAGTGACTGTTTCTCATTTTAAGGATAGGAGAAATTCAGGCTATACTATATATACAGAGAGAATTGAGTAGAATTGGGTACTTCAAAGAAAAACACTAAACTAATAAGTTAAAAGTATTCTTTTTTTTTTTATGTTGTCATGATTGCCTAAGAAAATTTGAGAGGTCCATAATATTAACACATTGTTACCCACCTGTGAGTCCTAAGACCTGAGTAACTCGTAGGGAGACTGGGAAGTCTCTGGGGCCTGCATCTCATATAACCTGGACTTGCCTTGGGCCTTGTCCTGGTTGCCTTTGCCTGGCTACCAGTGAGACATGTACCAAATGTAAAGTTTGTATAACCTGCTGAAAGACATTTCTATATATATATATATATATATATATAAACATCCAGTCCTTGTGGCCTAGCAGAAAGTATATTTTCAGTCCATCCTTGTGCTTTCAGTTTTAGTCCCAAAGAGGGTGTGGTGTATTGGCTTTTCTTTGTGAAGCACAAAATTATACCAAATATGGTAAACTTGAAGCTGTTTTCATAGTAATCACCTAGATGTAGACATGAGCACCCTCCCCCACCCATCTTCCACCAAATTGGAGTCATTTTATCAATGTTCAAGAAAAAGTGAAGAGAGAGCCAAGAGAGCTAAAGCATGTTTCTCTACCCTCTCCTAGATGGACCCTAACTTAGGTAATATTCTGACATCTTTTGTTAAATTCCATAGAGCCAACTAGAGCCCAGTCAGCTAGCCTAGTTTTTTAATCAAGATAAGTATGTTTGGCCCCAGGGGTTTGGTAGGCCTGAGCTGTAGCACACACGACTTCCTCTGAGCTCTTGGATATAATGAGCAGGACTAAAGTTGGCTCCGAAAAGGAACAGAAGATGACTTGGGGTTAGTTTTTCTTTTTTAAATGTTATCCAAGTGCAGAGCAGTTGGCTGCCAACCCCCTCTCAAACCATCAGCAGAGCTTGACCTTGGCCAAGAGTTTGCCTCATCCTTTCGGCATTTCAGCACAGTGCTGTGTTTCAGCCATGGAATGCTTAACCAGAAGCACATGCTGTAGTGGTGGTTTCCAAAGAGCAAGTTTTTTGCAAAAAGTCTGCATCCTGTTGTCTTTCCAAAACAACAGCTTTCTCTGAACCACCAACCCAATAAACCCCCAAATGGTGATTCTTTGGCTTATTCATACACAAGGGCTGGGATTATTGTTGTTGTTAATAATACTTTATTGAAGTGCAGTGTGAGGAACATACAGTAAAGTGTACAAATCTTAAGAGCTTGATTGCATTTTAATAAGTAATACACCCATGTAACCATGAAGGACCGTTTTTTGTTTTTTTTTATTATTAGCTGAAACACCTATTCTGATGATGGACAGCTTGGGATTAGAAGGTTATATGTTCATCTAGCTGAGCAAAGTATCTTAAGAGAGCAAATTCAGGTCAAAATATGATGAAAGTTTGGTGGTCTGCATCCAGGCAGCTTGCCCTTTTGTCACGTCTCGTCATCTTCGTAACTGCAAAGCTTCAGGATGTTTGTTTTTAACAAGTTGCTTTTAAAATAGTTAATATGTGCACTTAGTACATTTTTTTAAAGTGTGTAATGAAAAGGGAATCTCCTCAGTCCTGTCCCTCCTTGAAGGTAACCACTGTTACTGGTACTTACACGTTGTACAGCCTTGGTGGAGATGGGGAGAGTGTTGGTGTTGGGGGACAGGTGTTGTCTTTTAAGTCCCAGGTTTCTTCTTTGGCTGTAAACCAAGAATATGTTTCTATGCCCTTCTCTTCATACTCTGGGCTTCAGACTAGGGCATTTATGCACAAACCTGGATCCTGTTGCCTCAGCAAGACTTATCCTATTTGTCCTGTACTGTAAAGTTCATTCTCTGTATCTGTCGTCTGGCTCAAAAGTCCATGTTTCTCAAGAGTATTGGCCATGAATTGAAGCTAGATTTTTTTTTTTATATTGGGCTGGCTACTTTTTAAATGTATATACTTGACATTTTCTATAATAAAATATTTTTTAAAAATTGATCTTTCTTTAGCACTAGCTCCTACAACACACCTATCTTCTTAAGATTTTTGTTTTAAAGTAATGCTTAATTGCAGCTTGAAAGCAAATGATAGGTGGATCTCTAGAGCCACGCCCACCCCTGCTCAAATCATACATTCAGAATTCCAGAGTTACAAACATGAACCTGGGTGATTATTCATCTTCACAAGCCGTTCTTCTCTTTAAACATAGGATTGACTTCAAATTTATTTTGGAAAGCCAGCCTCTGGCAGACAAAATTTGATTTGATTTGTACACTAAGGTTTTCAAGAATATAAATCTCATGCAGAACAGAGAACTTAAATTCAGCTTTGAATCATATTTTATATACAGCAGGGGCTCAAGAGCCAGGGAAGGAAGAATCTCTCATTCCCAACCCGCTCAGTGGGTTGGCTTTCCTTGGCCACTTCCCCTAGCTGCAGCCTTATTTGTACTCACTGTGACAGGTGAATGAGGAGTCAAGTCTTCTCCAGACTAGAGCTTCCCAGATACACAGTCTAGGGAGAGGAGTGAGGCTCTTGGTGTTTTCCAGTTCAAGTCCCAGATGGTTTCCCTAGAGCCACTTCATCCTTGATGTCCTTTCTTGCTCTTTGTCTTGCTGTTATCTGATCACCCAAGGCCTCTCCAGTCCTCATTAAGAATATTCCCATTGATCAGAGAGTTCCCTTTGAGCACCCCTTCAGAGCAGCTGTCATATTTGAGCAGCACCTGCTTTCTGACAGGCTTGAAGACAGAATGAAGGAAGTCATTGAGTCTTTCCCAGTGGAAGCTGGTAACACAAGCAACGTTTGGGACTGTGATCAATATGCTGTGAGTTTAGTGGTCTGGAAGCTTCGGTTAGGGGTAGGGGGTTGGGGGCTGATTCCCTGGAGCAAGGCTTTTCATGGTCTCAGCCCTGTGGTCCGTGCAGGGTCCTAAAGCTGGAATGTTTCCCTAGGCCTTGGCTCCAGCCTTTTCTGGGCAAGGAAACGGAACAAGGCAAAATGCCTGGTGTGTCTTAAGTAGATGCTGTCTGCTGCAGTCATTAAGTCCAACAGCTTGCAGGGTGAGTGACTCTTCCCAAGAGATATCTGTTGTGCCGTTCCTCCTGCCTCCAGCCCCTCAACTACTGACGCCCACCCCTGGGCAACTGCTACCCCTCACTGGAGTGACTGCACCGATGTTAGCCCTCCTCTCACTGCTCTCTGGATGGTTTCTTTTCAGGCCTTTCTAGTTTTAGTATTTATTACACCTTTATTGGTTTTTGCTCTCTGCTTTTCTTTCCCTGAAGCTGTTTTTCCTCTTGCTGTGTATCTTTTCATCTCTTGGAGCCTGTTTGTGTCTATTCTACCAAGTGCACATCTCCATCTGCTGCTCCTTGCTGAGTCTGTCATGGCCTCTCAGTTGTCCTCATGCCCCCACCTTCCAACAGCCTGCTGGGGACAGCCCTCCTCCTCCTGGGCTTTGCTGACTCTGAAAAGACGTTGGACACAGGGATTGCGAATGGAGAGTGGAGGGACCTACCTTGAGCAATCCCAGTTGTGGGGCAGGTGACAGCTCTAGTCTGGGAAATGAACCCCAAAGGTGGCAGCTGTTTCTGGGCAGTGTGGCTTGTGCAAGAGGTAAACCAAGGGAGGAAGAATCAGAGAAATCAGGAGGGGTGGAGGGAACTAGGAGCACAGAAGTGATGGGCTGGCATCCATCCAAGGTGATAATCAGAAAAGGAGGCAAAAGAGGAAGGTCAGGCTGGAGGCTCGCTATCACAGGGGAAAGCTCAGGAGAAGCTGGCACTGGGAGAAAACCAGGGGAGTGGGACCCTGCCAGAGATGCTGCAGTTCAGCCCTGCCGAGTGGAGGCAAACGCCAGGGGGCGGGCCAGGAGAAAGGAAGCCTTAAAGACCCTTCCTCCCCACTCACCTCTGGCCCTTTTGTTTTTTTCTTTCATGTGTCTGTCTTCATGTTATATTAGCAGCAGAAAACAAAACAAAAGGCAGTCTGTCTCTGAAAGGGAATGGCAAGATATGGTGACTTAATGCACATCTCCCTTTGCTGAACTCTTAGGCCCTTTGCCCGTCAGGCTGCTGGGGCCTTGAGAGCCAGCCTAACACCTTGAATGGAGTCCCTACACCAGCCTGACAGCCCAGCCAGGGTGCCAGAGGCAAGGGCAGCTAGGGGAGCAGGGCTGTCGGCCAGCCAGCTGGAGGTCTGGGGCTGGTCTCAGGCAGGGCCTGTGCTGAGGGGTGGCTTCCAGCATGTGATGCCGGCACCATCATGGGCTCCTCCCCGACTCGGAACTGAGCTGTAGAAAGGCCTGTGGTAGCAGAAGAAAGGAAAAACTCCTCTTGCTTAAGAAATGTAATTAAAGAGGTAATATGTGTGGCAAAAAAATTGAAAAAGTACATACAAAAGAATATACAATGAAAAGTCTCCCATTCCTGTTCTCAAGCTCCCTTCCTCTGGATGTACCAATTTCTTATACATTCTTCTAAGTTCTCCTTTTAAGGTCTGATGTAATCTAGACGTTTTTGGATTCTTTATCAAATGAAATCATTTTAAATTGTTTGGATGTATATGTATGTGCGTATTGTGTGTGGGTATAATAAATGATAATAAAGAAAATTGTACCTTAGTGTTTTTGCCAGTAATTCTTGCTGGGGCAGAGAATGGCTTAAGATATTTAAGTAAATAGACTCTTAAAATGAGAGGGGCCCCAAGTCCTTTTGTACCAAAACCCTCATTTTAAACATGAGATAGAGGCCCAGAAAGTGACTTTTTCAGGGTCACTAAGCTAGCTAATGGCATTCCTGGAACTGAAACCGAGGTTTTCCTACCTCCTAATCATCCCAGTTGCCCAAGAACATACGAAATGCTCCATCTTTATGCTAGTGGTCTTTGTAAAGACATGATTCTGCAATGGAAGGAAAGACAAATGATTGGATATGGATTTAGAAATTTCTTATATTGGACACAAGTATAGGGAAAGAAATCAGTAATTCCAGGAAAAACCTGAAGTCAGATTTCAGTTGCTAATGCACGTGGGCATCAGGAGACAGAAGATGAAAGTTGGTAAAGTCTATTGTCTGTCTTGCTAAGTCAGGCAGAGGCTCTGAGGGGCAGCACAATGTCACCCTTCTGCTTAGAACTGCCACCCCTCAGACCTACTGTCACTGGGCTGGAAGCAGAGGCAGTCATTTTTTTTGTTGGGCAGGAGGGAGAAATGACAGCCTGTGCATGGACACGGGCAGGGGTGCTGAGGGAGGGGAAGATGTGCCTGGCCGTGCCTCCATGCAGCTCTGCCACCCCTGGCTTCGTGTGCACTGATCACTCCAACTGTTTGTATCACCTTCCAGGAGGAAACACACCAAGATTTATATGCTGACAAAATGGCAGGATAATTTTTTAAAATTCTGCTTTGACATCAGCTCCAGGTATTATGAATAATTTCAGTGTCCAAGCCAGATTGATGGGCCTTTTGATGGCTTTAGAGAGTGGCTTCAGTGAGACGGGACATGTATGACTGTAAACACTGGCTGTAAAAGCCCTCTGTCGCTTTGAAATGGTAAATGTCCAGGTAACGTGAATCTGGTGTTACATGCCTCCTGCATTAACAGCTTTTTCTTCCTGTTCAATTATTTTGGCTGGTAAGGGAATGGAAATTACACTTCAAAATATACTGGTGGATTTTTTCAGCCTTGCTGAGAGCTTCAAAATACATATCAATCCCAGGAACATTACCTTAATTTCTTCTTCCCAGTTTGTCAAGGAAAATGGAGGTATCAGTTACAGGGTTACAGGCACTGTTAGGAGATGCAGGCCCAGGATCCTGGGTGTCTCCTCACTTTGAGTTCTCTCCGGTCTTATCATCTAACCTCTTTTTTGAGTCAAATTTTGTTCCAACCCCAGGTCTAGGGGTCCAGTCTAATACATAGCAGATACTGAAGCCTTTCATAAAAAATAAGTTTTCCTAAGAGCCTGGGTCCAGGGCCTCGAATCAGGGCACCTGACAGAGACAGAAAAAAGTGCTGGTTCTCTGTCTCTTCATCTCCACTCGAGGGACCCAGCAGTCCTTATCTTTGATGCACACAGCCTCTCTCCCATGCCTAGGTACTGGATATATGGGCAGCCACTGTCTTGCCAATGGGTTTCAGCCCAGGACAAGTTCACTATGGATTCAATGTGACCAAAGAAATGACAGTAGAACATTCTTGGGGTGAAAAGGTTATACCCAACTTTATTTCCACAGTGGCAGGTCAATCACTAGAATCCCATTCACTCAGACTGAGTCTGCATGCGGCAAGCCAGTCTCTGCCTCTGGGCCTCTCTGCCCTCACAGCTGTCCTCTGGGCACAACGTCCCAGTCTCCATCCTTGGCGCTGCCACCACTCCAGCCTCTGCTTTACTCTCCTGCAGCCTTGCAGCTGTGCCACTGTGTCGCCCAGAGCACTGGGCAGGACTCTTTATATAGAGTCAATAACGACGTATTGCCCACACGTGTAGTGACCTAGCTGACCAGGGCCAGGTGAGAATCCTGGCCACAGGAACCTTCACTTTATCCATAGCCACCCAGAAACATACTTACCCAACTGTGTTTCCCATTTTCTCATCTCTACCCAGCTGGCCTCTTCCACTCCCTCTTCCTGAGCATCAGACCTGAACATACAGGTGCCTTCTTGGACAGACCACGGAGAACTCATGTTTAGTTGAACATGCCTCCCAAGTCTACTCCCACTCCTATATTCCCCATTTCAGTTAATGGTTGCTTTATACCAAAGCACTGCTGCACAAGAAATTTATATGTTATTCTTAAATCCTGTCTCTCACTTCTATCTCCATTAGATGACCAAGTCCTTTGAGTCTATCTGCTTTCTCTCCTGCTCCAGTATTTATGCTCAAATCCAGGCCCACAGCATCACTTGCTTGGACTATTGTAACAGTACTGTGATCCCTCGCCACCAGTCTTGTCTCCTCCCAAAATTTGTAACAACCATGCCACTCCAGATTCAAAAATCTTGGATGGTTCTCCATAGCTTACCAGAATAAGTCCAAACATCTGACAAAGGCACAGAAGACATCCGTTAACTGGTCCATGTCCACTAATCTCTTTACCAACACCACCCCCTACCCTGTACACAGCAAACCTCCTGCTGTTTCCCGTGCTTCTGTGCACTTCCACAGCTTAGTGCTGTTTGCCTCTTCCTTTTCCCAGAATGCGCTTCCACATCTTGCCCACCTGCTAGTCCTTTAAGGCTCAGCTCTCAGATGACTTCTTGTGAAGAAGCCCCCTTGATCTTCTGTAGAGCGCTATTACCTTGTGATGATTTTTGTATATTTCCCCATCACTTGTTACTGGGGCTCCTCAGAAGCTAGGATCAGGTTTTGTTCATTTTTGTGTCCTTGGAACCTCAAAGTGCCTGGCATAGTAGGCATTTAGGAAGGAAGGAAAGAAAGGGACTGGAAGTACCACCCCAGTGGGCAAACAGGTATTGGCCTTACCATCTGAGTGGGCCTGTGGCATTTGCATGGGACAGAGTGGGGAATTGCTCACTCTCACCCATTGCATGAATACTCAGTGCTGCCCTGACACCAATACTGTGCAAGAAACTGAGGATACACAAAAGCAAGCTGCCAGGCCCTGCTCAGAGGAACTCGTTTTCAGGGGTAAGAGATAGGCATGGGACAAGTACTGGCCTGGCATTTTGAGCCATCTGGTCTGCTCTGAGGACCTTGGCCACTTAGTTGGGCAGAGGAGGTGGAGAAGGGGCAGGGATGAAGAGAGCATGGTGGAGACAGGGAGGCCTTGGAAAGGGCTCACCTTGGGGACCAATTCTGCTAATCAGCTGGCTTTATGTATGCATTTCTCCTTTGTAGGAATCCCTTAGTGTTAAGAAAAAGCATTCAACACATTTCTAATTAGCCTTCAGCCCCTGCAATCCTATTATTCCCAAAGGCAGCAGCTGGGTCATTTCATGATCAGTAAAAACCATTTCTAGTTGCTGTAGTTTTTCACCAAAATCTGGGTCATTCCTACCCTGACTTCTGATGAGACTACAGAGGACTTTCTCACCTCCTTATCCTGCAGCAGCAGGGTTTTGACCCCTAGATTGGGGAAGGGGCGTGCTGCCCAAGGAGGCCCTGTCAGGGAACCTGGGTTACTCAGTACACCACCCACACTGGCCCTAGCTGAACTGCTGCTTTGCTCTGGGCTCTAGTCCTGCACCCGTGTCTCTCAGGGGCTTGGCTTGAGAAGTGTATGGTGCACAGAGTCACTCTACCCATATTCTTCCCTCCTTCCTACCATCGACAAATACTTCATGAGCATGTCCTTTTTGCCGTTACATGCCGCACATTGTTCTAAGCACTGGGGGAGACAGTGATGAACAAAACAAAAGGGCCTCTGCCCTCATGGAGCTTACACTCCAGTGACAGAAACTGACGTAAAAAGCCATGGTCACCAGACAAATAGGATAATGATGACCGATAAGACCCCTTTGAGTTCCTCTGATGAAAGAGCTAGGTCCTCTCCTTGATCCGTAATAGCTTATAGAAACTTAGCTTGTAAATACCTTCCTTCAACACACTGGTGCATTAAGTGTAGTCAGCTGGCAGTGGGTAGCATATGAACCACCTGATGGCCGGATGACTCTGTGGCATCCGTCTCTTCATCTGTGAAATGGAGATGGCTGTGCCTTCCTCACGGAGCTGTGACTGTTCTGAGGAAGGCGCGCATCAGCGCAGGGCTGTGGTGTGGTGACATATGTTCTGTTCCTTATCCCTGCCTCCTTTCCTGCCTAGAGCAGACATGGGGGGCTAATCAGTTCTCCCCACCCACCTTCTGGGCCCCTGCTGCAGCTGCAGGTGGGCGAGAGGCTTCTGAGCTCATCCAGAGTCTCAAGGGTGATGGGTGTGCTGGCAAGAAGGGACACCCAGCAGAGGCGGGGCCCTGCACTCTGCCCCTCCCCTGCCCCCTCCAGCCGGCCCAGCAGAGGCTCTGAAGAGGCAGCCACCCTCCTGTAGCCCAGGACACTCACCCTTGCTGGACCGTGGGTGTGGCTACAGAGGCCCATCAGGGGTCGCTTCTCCTTTGTAGCACTGGAAAGGCACTCCCCACATGTGCCCTGGAAAGGCCCTGCGGGAGTCCCCCTCACCCCAGCAGTCAGCCATGGTGCCAGCGAGAGTGGGCCTCCAAGGAGACTGTGGTGGGTACCAGACACTGGATTTTACCTGCTTGATTTCACCCTGCCTTTTCCAACCATGCTACAAGTTGAGGGCTGTCAATGTCCTATTTTACAGTTGCAAAAACTGAGGTTAGGAATGGCTAAGAATTTAACCAAGCCACTCTCCTAATATGAAATAACCAGCATTTGATCAGGTTGTCCTCCAGAGCTGGGGTCATACACTGAGCTATATTCTTCTCCCCTGTTAGCCACCCCACCCCACAAAGTCCTTGCATCAAACTCACAAGGACAGAGAAATCCCTGGGGGTTTGGGGGCACCAGGCACATGGCACTTTGCCCAGCTTACCTGAGTACTGGCTTCTGTAGCTTTAAAAGAAAAGGAAACCATGCTTGAGAGCAGTGCCAAAAGGAGAAAATGCCGAAGGAACTGGAAGCCCAAAACAGCGAAGTTGGAGGAGCCTCTGTCATCTCTCTGCATCTCTCCTTTCACAGAGAAGACAGAGGCCCAGAGGGAGACATTAGGCCCCTTCACACTGAACTTCTGATCTCCCTGCAGACTGCCCAGCTGGCTCCGCAGCCCTGCACTGGTGCCCAGACACACGCATGGGGGATGGATTAACCCAGCCCCACCACTTACCCGCTAGATGAATCTTGGTAATCAACAGCTTCGCTGAGCCTCAAAGTCTTCACCTGCAGGCTGTGGATGCTTTAGAGATAATGTTTGCGAGATGCTGGTGCAGCAGCTGGCACCTGCTAGGTTCGCTGTGAACTACTATTATTATCACTCTTGTTTTCTAAGTTCAGTGAATGTTAGGCAACACTAAGTCTCTTTCATTCTATGTCACTTTCATTCTATGATTCTACTGGAACCATTCCTAGGACGAGAGAGGAAACAACGCTCACCGTCATCTCCGCACACTGAAATCCATCTCAGGGAGGGCTGAGGCTCACCTCAGTACCAATTTGGGACTAGAATCTGGAAGGAAGACCGGGCTGGAGCTGAAGTGGCAGCTGCTAGTTCTCCACTCTTCTGGTGTGCTTGTGGCTGGAGGCCGACCACTCAACCTCTATGTCAAATTTCTGTGGGTTAAATGACCATGGTAATGACCTGCACCTATCCCTCAATTCCCTTCCCCCAGGGAAGTTTATTTTGTGCATCTAAGTAAGGGTTTTCTGTGGAGTCCAGCACCATCCAGATAGGCTATGCTCCTCTGGGTTTTTTCTGGTGGTAGGGGGTAGGGAAGTCTTTTTGGAACAGAGATACTAGGGAGTGACAGTTTGGTGCAGATGTGTAGCATCCTCACCACTGAGCCCTGAGGAGTAAGGAGTGAGACTTACAGAAACTCTGTCAGCAGCACCTTCCCTTCCTTTCCTCATAGGGTCCTCCTCCTGGAGCCATTAACCTGAATCCACCTCTTTTCCACTGGGCATGGTCCGGTTTCATCCCCCATACCTCAGGGTGAGGCCAGAGCCTCTCACTGGGCGTGGATGTGATGGCTTTGGAGCCTCTCACATGGCTCTCCCAAGACCAACTAGACATGCCTAGACCAGGCTGGGATGAATCCACCTGGTTGATCGGAGAGCTGGTGTGGAAGTGGGGCCACCAGGAGTTCTCTGACATTTTCTTGTCTAGAGATGACCGTGGGGCCTGATTCCTAAGGACCAAGTCTTCCTGGCCTCACACAGAGGGCCTGGCTGCTGAGTCTGCCCCGCCTGATTGCTGTGGGAGCCAGGCAGTGGCTTGACAGTGGTTTCTCCATCTATGGAAATGAACCTTTGCCCCTACTGCAGTCTAAACTCCTCAGGCAGGAGAGACCTGGGAGAGAGAGCCAGACCGGCCCACTGCTCCAGAGCCAGTGGCCCCTCCGCATCATCTATTGTTCCTGACCGCCACACAGCTTACGCCCGAGTCCTTGCTATTTTTACCTCTCTTTGTGAGAACTTCTTTTCTGAATTCCCTTCTTTTCAGGCTCACATGCTGGGCAGGGCCACCCTGAGGTGTGGGGGTCTCCTGGTGGTTAGTTTTCTGAGTGAGGAACAGGGAACTGCAGTTGCAACAGCGACCTTTCTGCAGCACAAAACCCATTTGGGTTTTCTCCCATTTCACTTCACGCCAACAGAAATGAGTGTCTAATGCACGTGCAGTTCAATCCTGAGTGCTGGAGAAGTGGGAATGAGTGGTGCCGACGGGGGCGGGTGCTGGTCCCCATCTGCCTGGTTCCCAAGACAGCTTCATTAACAGGCCAGGACCTTACGTGGGTCTCAGATGAGCCAGGGTCCAGCAGCACAAGAAGCAACCCTTACCAACTCTGCCTCTGGCATTCAAGTGCCTCTTGGATCCAGACTTGCTCAGCCTGGCTAACTGCAGCTCCCACCACATCTTTCCCAGCATCCTGGGCCCCAGCAGGGCTAGGCACCTCCCTTCCTCGAACACATCAAGTACTTCCATCCTCTGGACCTTTGCTCAGGCTATTTATTCATGCAGTGATACCCTGCCCTGCCCCTTAAGAATTTATCCACTTTCTGTGAGTAGCCTTCCCGAACACCACCTTGCAGTATTTTATTTCTTCCTCTGTGATTCCTGCTTGGTTTGCTCATTTAACGTCTATTCATTGAGTGTCTGCTCTGTGCCTGACCCGATGCCGGTCTCCTAGAACTAATTTAACCTTGCCTTCTGCCCAGAGTGACAGTAGTTCACACCAGATTCTCAGTTGCTCCAGGGCTGGGGCAAAATCCCAATTTCAGTGTCTGTGTCTCTCACCACAGTGTTTTGCACTTTGTAGAAAGTGTGTCAGGTGGAAAGATAGCGTCTAGACTGGGCTCTGCTCACTAATTATTAGTCCGTGTGGCCTCGGGCGAATCTTCCAGCCTCTCTGGTCTCCCTTCTTCCTGTTGGAATATCTCAGGGCTGTCCAGGGCACAAGAGGAGGGGTGGGGGGCAAGATCATTAAAGGTGGGAGCCCCAGGCCAGTGGCAGATACCCCCAGTCTCCTTTCAGTGTCTGTGAAGCAGCGTCCCTTCCCCTTCGCTCTGTCGGTTTCTCAAGTGCACCAGCTTCCTATCCCTCCTCGGGGCGGGCCCTCGGGCGACTGGGAACCCTAGACTGCGGAGGATTCCCGTGCAAACTCAAGACTCTCCTGCCCAGCCGCCCCTTCCCAAGGACTCGCAGAACACACCTTAAACCCCGCGCCAGAGCGCAGTTCAGAGCGCAGCCCAGAACTGCAGCTCCGCCGCGCTAGCCCGGGCCAGGGTCGCGCATCTTCCGCCGGTGACTCAGGGCCGTACAGTCCGGGGGTGGGAGGAGGTAGGCGGGACAGACCAGGGCCGCGCGGGGGCAGCCTCTGGGCGCTCAGTGGCTGAATAGTGGGAGCTGAGACAGGCTCTGGCCCTTTGCCATTCCGCCGCGGCGCCTGCCTAGCCGGGCCTCCCAGCCTCGCCGCTTCGCACCCGCCGCGCTCCTCTCCGGGTGCGCAGCTGCCAGGGCGGCCGGTGGGGGCTGGAGCGCGGGGCGGGTTCTGCCAGAGAATGAATGGGCGCTCCGGGTACGCGCGCGCTCTGGGCTGAAGGGCATTAGGACCGTGAGGATCGCTCCGCGCTCCGGTGTCCCCCTATCACTCCCCCCACCACTACCCCCCCTTTCCCTTTTCTGCTCTGCAGGACTGAGCAGCCAGGCGCAAGCGAAAACAAACAGCTGGGGCTGCGAACGCCCCCGCCCCGGCCGCAAGAGCACGCCGGCCCGGGCCCCTACTCGGGGCGCCCGTCCGCCCACCATGAGGAAGATCCGCGCCAATGCCATCGCCATCCTGACTGTAGCCTGGATCCTGGGCACTTTCTACTACTTATGGCAGGACAACCGAGCCCACGCAGCATCCTCCAGCGGCCGGGGCGCTCAGAGGGCTGGCGGGAGGCCGGAGCAGCTCCGGGAGGACCGCACCATCCCGCTCATTGTGAGTCTGCCCTGAGCACCGGACGACCGGCCAGGGGGTGCGGCGCGCGTCCTAGCCCCGCGCGGCTGCAGAGGGCGCGGGGCCGGGCGGGGGGCTGCGTGCCCGCCGCGCCCTGCAGGCTTTGTATACGCCTGAGCATTCCTGCTCGTTGTTATGGCAACCTCTGTCGGGCTAGCGGGCCCAGGGCGCACGGATGGAGGGCGGGTGACAGTGGGTGGGGGCTGGGAGAAAGTGCTGCAAGTTTGGTGGGCCCGGCGTGCGCGCACGACTGGGAACGTGGCGGCTCTCTCGGCTACTGCGTCGCTGGGGTCGGGGGCCGGGGGCTGCCCTCTCCTTGCCGTGCGCGGAAGGCTACTGGACCTTGCGCGCAGCGAGCCAGCAGTGGGAACCGCGCGCTGTTGAGCGCGTAGGTGGCCGTGGGGACCCCCTCTAAAGCCTTCTGGGAGCAAAGGACGGGGGTGGGGTGGGGGCTCTGGGTAAATCAGAGTGGCTAGGGGCTGCGCCCGGCGTTGCACCCTTCTCAGCCCGGGTCACTTGAACCTGTTTCCTTAGCACGGAGGACTCCACACTCACACCCCGCTAGGTTTCCTGGGTCTGAGAAAGGTCTCGTCCTGTACGCGCCCCTCACCCCAACCCGAGGATCCATCGCGGTGGGTTAGCGGGCAGTGTCTGCGCCCAGGTTCGGAGATTCCCTCTCACGAGGTCAGTTCCGAGACACCCATGCAAGAGGGGAAACAAAAGCTGCGGAGCAGGACGAGGGCCTCGGCCGAGCTGCGGGGGCCGTTGGCGCTCCCGCGACCAGATCTGGGGCATGCGGAGACCCTGCCGCCCTGCAGGGGGCGTTCCTGCTGCCGCCTCTGCCCGGGCCCCGGGTGACAGCCTGGTGAGGCAGGGGCACCTGTTGAGGCTGGAGGCTTTGGGACCCGCCTGGAGGAGCGCTCGGGCGGGCGGGTTCTTCGGACATTGGAGGGTGGTGTGTGAGAGCCTGGGGCGACCCTAGGGGCGAACTGCTGGGCAGGGGCAGCTTGGCTACAGAGGACCAGGAGGAGGGAGAACAAAGTGTGGGGCCAGGAGTGGACGGCAGAGGAGTGTGGCCACTCTGACGTGAAACGGGGAGGTGCAGGGTCAGGAGGGTGAAGGTGTGTGTGGAGTAGAATCTGAGACATTTGTGCAAAGACAGCTGAGCCGGAGGTATATGGTGGACACTGTGCTCTCAGATGGTCCATCCTGTCTCAGATCCATGTCTCCTTACACACCTGGGAAGAAGTAAAACTCCACTTCAAAGGAACCATATTTCCTGGCTTTGCCTGAGGAGACCTTTGGGGTTTGTGGGTTTTCCCTGGCCCTGCACCCCAATTCCCAGATCCCTGTCTGGTTGGACTTTCTGAGCCCAATCAGGTGAAGTGTTCCCTTCTGGGCTGAGGGTCCTGTCACTAGGACACTGTTTCCAAAGCAGATGTGGATTTTGGACAGAAAAGCTGATGAGGAAAAAGCCTCCTCTAAAGATCCAGGGTGTTGAGATCTGGGTGCACTGACAGATTGCAGCAGGAACTCGCCCAACCAGTAGTGGCCCCAGGCCCTCAGGGAGTTTCCATACCATGGACCCATCCTCGTTGCCTGTTCTTACACCCTGACAAGGCCAGCCCTGGTCTCAGGGTAGCCCTGGCCTGGAGTGGCAGGGGAGAGGCAGGCGGGCCAGACGTCCTGTCTTTTTCTGTGATGACATGATGGGAGGAGGGCCTGAGCTGGAAGGGGAGGAGAGGGGAGGGCAGGGGGGAAGGAAGGGAAGAGAGCCCAGAGAAACTGCTGCTCAGAGCCAGAGGCCAGCTCTCATCACACTCTGAAGCCTCTGTTTCAGAATCCTGACCTTGGTCTTGGACCGCTCCCCTGCTTCTCTGAGCACCTCTGAGATCAGCCAGGAAGGCCACTCAGACTGAAAGCCCTGGAATGGTGTGGGTGGCACTCATTTTGAGGCCTAGACTTAGAGGTCACGGGTGGGCTGCTGTGAGCATCCGTTGCCCTCTCCTTGTTGCCAGGGGTTTGACATGCTGTAGATTAGAAAAGGGCTGTGAACTGGAAACCAAGTTAAAAGTGTGAAGGAGTATGGGAGATCTCTGGGAGCCAGGGAGTGGGGGTACAGGAAGAGAGGGGGAGTGGGACTTCCTAGGGAGTGTGTACCAGAACCTTCTCTGGCCACCTATGGGCATAGCCAGCTCCCTCTCTTCTTAAGCTTAGGTTGGTGTGTCTGCTCCATAGGCATCGGTTCCCAGTCCAACACCACCTTTGACACAGCCTTGCATTGTATGCCTGTCTTCTGAGGTATTTCCCTTCCACGGGAGTCTCAGTCATCTGCTCCTCCTCCTCACTGGAGGGACTGAGCAGGAAGCTTCTTGCCTCCCACATGGCTGCACATTACTTGTTAGGTGAGTAAGTACGATTTTTGTCCATCCCCAGGAGCAGCCAATGGTCCAAACTTCACAATGTTTTGTTCCCAGGTCCAACCTGACTATAACTAAGGAGATGGGAAAATGCATGTTTAGCTTCTAGGAGTTGAACCTTGGCAAGTGCAGCTGAGAATTTGCTTTCTCCGTGAACTCTGTATTTAACCTCTCTTGGTTAAATCCCAAAACATGTGCCTGTCTATTTGGGCCAGGATGCTGCATGAATTTTCAGATTCTTATGGAATGATGTGGCCAGCCCTGTTGCAGAGGCTGAGAACATTCAGACAAGCGTCATCGTCACTCTCCTGGGGAATCAGACAGCTGAGTTGAGAAAGGGAGGGTCTGCATAACAGCCTGGGCCAGGAAGCAGCCCTGCCTTCACAATGTCTAGGTTATTCGAAGCCAGCCAAGTTGTTTCTGGACCTTGGAGGCACTTGTTTGGCATTGTGGGGTGTTGGCATGGCAACCATGTATGGCCCGTGTTTCTCAGAGAGTTCCTGGTTTTTAGTAGTCTGTCCTGCTGTCAGCCCACGTGTCACAAATTTTGGTATGAAAAATTGGTTATGGAATATGTAAAACTAATGGGAGATACTGACTCCAGCCATCCCTAAATGGCTAACAGTGTACAGGGTTTGTGATTTTTTTTCCTTGCTGTACTTTATAGGCGAGGTGGTGGATTTGGGGATATGCATGTAAATCTGTATTGATGCATGCTGCCACTGGACAGCAGCTGAAGTAGGAGGTGGAGCAGGCATGGCTGGCCTTTAGTCTTCAGGCCTTAGTCAAGAAGGACATTTGTGATTGGTTTGGTTTTCCATCTGTGAATCCTCTAGCAGGCATGAATGGAATGCTAAGGTGTTACCCAGAATTTCACTTTATAGACATATTTGTAAAAGACTGCGTTATTGGTATTTTCAGGATAGGTGTACTCATTTGCAACGTCTCCTATTCAGAACCATGAAAGTTTTAGGCAAGAGTTTTCCTAAATGGGAGTTTTTTTAACCCTACAATTGGGATACTGCTGAGTAACCATGGACAAAATACTTACATCTCTGGATTTTAGTTAATTTATGTGTTAAATTTGAGTTAAATGATTTATAATGTTTGCTGATCCTTAGATAAGCTGATGATAGCTTCATTTCTAGAAGTAACTAAAATGGCTCTAAGGGAGCTCTCCCAGAGGGTGTTGTGAGGTTCCTGCTTGTGGAGGGATACACCCCGGGCGCCTGCATAAGCCCCCAAGGCCTCTCGGGGATCTCCCTCACCCAGCAGAGGGAAAGCAGATGATAATGGCTTTTCCTGTGTTCTCTGAGAGCAGAGGCTTCCGTCAGATCTGGATGAGCTTATATTTTATTTATAATGTGTGCATTTTAGAACTGTGGGAATATGATTTGCCTAAATGACAGAAAATGATTTTATATTTAATTTGTCTAGGTGCCACACACAAGAAAGAGGGTGGGTAGGGAGAAGCACAAACACCCACAATTCTCTTCACCAAAATGTTCAGATTGAAAGGGCCTGATTTCCCAGTGTAGCACAGAGAAGACAAGGAGTGACTCTGTAGCATCTTATTACGCTGATGGGCAGTGACAGCAACGGGGTGTGGGGGGACTTGATAATTTGGGTGAATGCTGTAACCACAGTGTTGCTCATGTGAAACTTTCATTAGATTGTATATCAATCATACCTTAATAATAAAAAAAAGGAAAGGGCTTGATTTCCCATCACTGGGGTCTCATCCTGGGTCATGTTGAGACATGCCTGTAGGATTTGGGGACAGCAAAAAAGCACCAAGACTGGTACGGGCCCTGACAGCACATGAGTCCCCTTCCTGGGCGGCCTGAGGGCCAAGGGCAAAGGATTGGCTTCAGGGGGCTGTTTGTTCTCCTGATGGGCCCATCATTTCCATGCTGTGACTGCAGCTCCCCGGCTGGTGCTGCCAGGACATCAAGCATGGCTTTCCTTCCCGTGGCAGTTTTTGTTGGCTCTGTGAGCAGAGAAAGACCTCAGGTCCGGAGATGCTGTTTAAATGGATAAGGAGGGCACTGGGAGGCAAGGCTGGGCCTCATTGCCCAGGAACTGTCTTGCCGTAGTGGAGGAAACCGCCCTGGGGTCAGAGGTGAGCCTGTAACCGAGCAGTTCATCACAGAAAGAAGACTGACGATTTATCCACTGTCTGCTGCTCGAGGAGACCTGAAACACTCTCTCCACGAGGCTAACTAGACAGGAGCCCCAAGGCTTCTGGAAAGGAGCTGGGAGCAGAACTTTCAGATGCAAGTCAGTGGTTACACCGGGGCAATAATTCGGTCCACTAAATCAGTCAACATGCTGGGTGCAGGTGCAGTCACAGATGGTGTCTAGCCCACTCTGAAAACAGTTTCAAGTGGCTCAGTCTCCCTGAATGCTTGTGGTCTGGTCTGCGTCTGTGTAGCCTCCATGATCGCTGTTGTCTCTGTCTTACACTTACAGTGGCTGCATTCATAGGACCTGATGAGGTAGGTTCCAGTTTACAGTTAACAGGTCCAGTTAACATATGGGTAAACTGAGGCTTAGATTCAGTGATTTACCCAGAGTCTGGTAACTAGTAAGTGCCTTTGAAACTAGGTGTTTCCGCCTCTGAGGCCCATGTGCTGAGGCAGGATCCAAGTCTGATGGGTCCGTGCATCTTTTCTAAAGCGCCTAGATCAGCGCCTTGCTTTGTGCTCACTCTATAAACACTGGTTGGGGGAAAAAAATGCAAAAACCATACAGAACAAAATGTTAGTAGTGGGAAAGTAGGATTATGGGTAATCCCCCTTCCATCTTTTCTAATAGAATAATAAACATCTACTAAAGTTGTAATGATAAAGCCAATCGAGATTTTAAAAATACATTTGGTGACTGATTAGTCAATCGTGACTCTTCAGCGAAAGTGTGAACTTCTTAACCAGTTCTCACACTTCTGAATCCCCCATCAGTGCTTAGCGCTGAGCCGACAGAAAAGGCAAGAGACTTACTTGAATTATTTTGTAGGGTTCCAAGGAGTAAACTGGGGCCTGTGGGTAAAAGTTGCAGGGACTGAGGTTTCTTTTCACCAGAAGGAAAACTTTCCTACTGAACCGCCCATCACTAGAATGGCCTAAAGGCCGACCGGGAGTCTCTTCACAGCCCGGGCGGCTGTGCTTCCTTCCAACAGCAGAGCAGAGGCGGAGGAAAAAGGCCCGTCATCCTGACAGTCTCCTGAGGCGGCCGGCAGCTCTGTGACTGAGCCGGTCCAATCACTGCACCGCCGGAGACACGGCGCCCTGGGAAGCAGAGCTGGCCGAGCACACCAGGGCCAGGGAGGAGGACTGGCTAGAAGAAACCCACAGCTGCCACTGTGCTGTCCCCCCCGCCCCCCGTTCTTTGGAGCTGCCAATCAGGGAAGGAGAGTGGGCCAAGGCTGCTCAGAGGCAAAGCCATTAAGTAGGAAGTGCTGGCTTTTAGGATCTTTCCTGCTCCTCAGAACAAGGACCACAAAGATTTTAACCTGCCCTACTGAGGCCCCTTGAGTCCAGCCTACCCGTATGCCACTTCTTCTGTTTTCCTGACCCAACCTGGGCAGCGTTCCCAGGTGGCCTGCCTATGACCCAGGGCCCTGCCATTGCATTCCAGGGTGGGGCCAGCTGGCAGTGTACCTGAACTGTGTGTTCACAGGGGAGGCCGAAGGCCAGGCCCACCTGTCTCCCCCACACCCTGAATTTCAGCCACACCCTTTAACAGTGGTCTGGCTAGGGACTGTATGGCTAGCTGGAGGGCTTTTGTGACATTTGGGAACAAGTAGGAGTGGTGGGCTGGAAGTATTTTAGAGCAGAGGGGCAAATGGAAGAACCCTTTTGATTATACTCTGTAGGCAAGACAAGACTCAGGTCACATCTGGGGACACATTGAAAGCAAGTCTGCCCCAGGTTGAGCCTTTCTACTTTTCCGGGCTCACTAGGAAGAGCTTCCAGTTTAGCTTAAGGACACCAGTACCTCTTTCCTGCTATTTCATGGAGTGAGGTGTGGCTCAGTGTAGATGAGGGACAACATTGTCTCTGAGCTCAGAGGTAGGTGACATTTCAATATGCTCAGAGTTGTGAGGCCTGTCGTGGGACAGCCCTGGACAGAACAGAGTGACCCGGAAGGAAACAGAAGCTAGCTGCCAGGGATGGAGGTGTGAGGGGATGGAGAGAATATGTGGAACAAAACCAAGGGACCCCACTTCTAGGCTCAGCCCTGAACCAAAGCACCGTGTTTCCTTTGGCAAGTCGCTTCTCTGCTGTAGTTTTCTCATCTGTCAGACGAGGACAGACCTATATAGGATCTGTGAGGTACCTCCCTGCTCAAACCATCTTTGACTTCGTTGACCCCCTCCTGCAAAGGTGAGGTAGCCCCAGTCCAGGGCTCACGATTTTATAGTGCTCTTCAATTAAGGAGAATAAGACCAGAGAGTGAGCCTTACAAGGCCTAGGCTACTCGTGTTCAGAAGAGTGTGAAACCTTTAAATTCTTCTAAGGAATAAACTGCTCCCCCCTCATTCTCTTCTCCTGAAACACTGTCTCACAGGGCTACACAGCATCTCTTCTGCTGGACTAGATGTTTAAGGTATTGGTGATGTGTCTGAGAACGCACACAGATACATACATAGGAGTGTCTGAGCATGGACTTCGGACGTCTCAATGATCTGAGAAGACCAGAAGGAAGCTACGAAGACCCTGGAATAGAGAATTAATCGTCTTTACTTGGCCTTGGACTTTATTCAGAAGATAGACATGAAATTGCCCTTAGGACGAAGCAATTAACACTGTAAACATCAGTTTAAGGAGTTGAGGAGGTTGGCCCTCTCTTGACAACCTTCAGCTTCTCTTAGGTGACCAATACAGCAAGCTGGAAGGAGCAAGATGAAGGAACTGCTAGGACATGCTGGTACACTGAGAAGTGGCAGTTGACAGCAAAGGACCAACCAGGAAGGGCCACATGAGGTTGGAGCAATGCTTCTTCCTTCCACATGCACACACTGCATGGGGGTCAGAGGGCTGAAGGCATCATTTATTCATTCACTTGACAGCTATTTACTGAGCTCCTATGATGTGCCAGGACTGTCCTAGGCTCTGGAGATAAAACAGGTAAAACCCTGCTCTCAAGTTGTTCAGGGAAACAGACCATAAACAGATGAGTTACAGTGTATTAGTTGGTGTCAGATGCTATGAAAATAAAGCAGCAAAAAGGAGCAGGGAGATGAGAGAATGATGGCCAGGGAAGTCTTCTTGGATAAGATGATGTTTGAGCTGCATCATGAATGGAAAGAGTGAGCCATGCAGGCACCTAGGGAGAGAGTGTTCCAGACAGCCAAGGCCCAGAGCACCATCTCTGCAAGGTGTGTGCTTAGCTAGAGCAGCCTCATCAAGGGTAACATGGCCCAAGGTGGAAGTTCAGATCATTAGGCCTCGCAGGCTGCGGTAAAGACAGGTTCAGAAACATGTCCCTGTGTCATCAGGAAATGGTAATTACCTTCACAGTATGGGTTTGGTATGTCAGAGAACTGTGTCATTCAGTTCAGAAAACTTTCCAGCAATATGATCAAATATATTAGTAAGCATTGGTCTTTAAAGAGGTAAACCTAAATTCTTTGAAAAATATTCTAAAGCTGGAACACTTGATTTCCATACAATATGTGATCAATGAGCTGTGTGTGTATGTGAGGCTGCTGAGGAGGAGTGGTGGGTGCTGGTGCCTGAAGAGATTTAAAAGACAAAAGATAATGGGGCCCTTGTTGAAATTTTGGAGTAGGGCAAGCTGAGAGAGGGCTCCGCCTTGCCTCCCTCTACATGGCGGCACCGGATCAAATCCCACTTGATCTCCTTGCCAGGTTTGCAGCATTCTCTTCAGGTGCATTTGGGACCCGGGAAGGGATGTTTTCTGGCAGTGCAGGACCTTGGGATTCTTGCCCTTTTCCACCCTGGCTGCCCTTCAGTACAAGCAGACCCCTGAGGCTGAGTATCTGGGGCCTTCCCTCAGACCTGGAGGTGGGCACCTGGATGGGCAGCCGAGGTCTGGCAGGATTGACAGCCCTCACAGCTGTTTTTCGGGCAGGCTTTCAGGAGGAGGACAGCTGTGCTCCGGCCTGTCTGAGGCTGTGTCTACTAAGGTTCAGGTGGCTTCC
This sequence comes from Smutsia gigantea, assembly GCA_032199065.1. NCBI lineage: Eukaryota > Metazoa > Chordata > Mammalia > Pholidota > Manidae > Smutsia > Smutsia gigantea. Next base: position 101,994 of record JAVSCE010004596.1, on the reverse strand, counting down.
CAGCACCCAGGGGACTGGTATGATATGGCTTCACGTGTCCCTGGCAAGCTGCAGGGGCTGTACTTTTGGGGTTCAGGTCACACACACTCAATTCCAGACCCTGTCGGTCCCACCCTTTCAGATGCCGCTTTTCAGAGTTTTTCATCCCTTTATCTTCTTGCAGCAGCACTGGCTTTTAGTTTCTTTGAACAAGCTGTTGGGGAGGCCTTCTGACATTTCAAGGTCTTTTACTTCAAGGGGGTCTGGCCTTGGGGTGCCACAGCCTGGGGGGGACCCATGTTGCCTTCCCAAGTTAGCAAGTCTGCAGTCTGTTCCGAGGGGCCCAGCTCGTGGTGCCGCACAAGTCTGTGACCAAATTCTTTTCCCCTCCCTGTGAAATGCCTTCCCTGGGTGGGGGTGGGAGGGGAGGCTGCGGGAAGTGTGGGAAGCTTGCAGTGTATCCCAGGGTTTGGGGTAGAGCCCAGCCTGAGAGTCAGAGGAAAAGATCATGTGATCAGTTAGTGGGTGTCCTTGAAGGAGTGAGGTGGCAGGACTGTGCCACGGCCCAACCAGCTCGCCAACCAAGAGGCTAAAGAACGACAGGGAACCTAGGGGCAGAGCACGCATGCTGCAGGGGCCAGGAAGAAGATGCAGGAGCTTTTGGAGCATTAAGCCAAAAAGGAACTGCCAGTTAGAGCAGAGGGTGCCCATGGTCATTTTTTAGTACAGTTTTGATGCCATCTCATGGGAGCATGAAAATGGCAAAGGCCTTTTCCCAAAACACCAGAAGGAAATGGCCTGCCCAGGGATGCACCCTAAGATTGCCAACCCTTGGTTTTATGCAGAGCAGAGAATACAGCATCGCCTAGACAAACCTTCCAGTGGAGCAGGGTCCTGAATCACACCTGGTCGGGAGCTTGGAGCTAGGTTGGGGTGAGCTAGCATGGGAACTGCAGGCTGTACAGCATGGAGCCTGAAGACCTGAAAGCCCAAGTTGGAGCAAAGCTAAGGGCAAACCAGGCAGACAGAGTAAGAAAGAGCCTGGTCGGAGAGCTCAAACTGGTTGTGAAGCAACAGGCCTCAGCAAGAGCATTCAGGAAAACTAGGCCATAGGTGCCCTAAGTGTAGTCACAGAGGCTCTGATGGGGGTGGGGTGACACCTGCCCATGCGTAGGGAAGTGTAGGTGAGGGCTACTGAGTGTTTGAAATATGGCTAGTACAACAGGAAGAACAGAAATTTTAATTTTATTCAATTTTAATCGATTTAGATTTAAAAGCAGACACTCATTTCAGCTATTGGAAAACTTTGAGGAGTGTTTTGAAAGACATCAATATGTGGAATCTTCATTCTTAACTGTAAATTTTATGAATTCGTACAGATAAGTTTTTCTGGTGAAAATTTATTATCTAAATTGAAATGTGCCGTAAGTATAAAATACACACTGGATCAAAGATGTGATACCCAAAAAAGAAAATACCTCATTAATATTTTTCATATTGATGATGAATTGAAATGATAATATCCCGATCTATTGGGCTAAATAAAATATATTATTGAAGTTAATTTTACTTTTTTAGTAAAATTGGTGGCTGCTAGAAATTTTTGTTTTATATATGTGGCTTGTAAAATCTGTTTCTTTGGATGGTGCTCATTCTTATGTGTGTTCATGACCCCTCTCTGAAGTGCTAGGAGGTTGTCAGCAGAAGGTTATATATAAAGTAAAGAATGTGGCTTTGTTCCTAGTTTACCCAGACTTCAGGATAAGTCCTTTCTGCTCCAGCTGCTGCTGAGCCGTTGGTTCCTAATTCACATCATCTGTGGGCACAGGACACCTCCCAGCATGGGCCCTTGTCCTCATATTCATCATTAAAACAAGGTCAATGTTTTCTTGCAGCATCTCCTCTTTTTAAAACCCCTTCTAACCTCTCACTGTGATGAAAATGGGTTTTGGGGGAGGGCGAGGAGCAATGGAGGCAGGGAGCCTTTTACTCCCTTGGAAAGTAGAGGTATTAGTTCCAGTCTGTTGCTTTTGGTGTTTCGTCTTTGTCCTATTAAAGCCAGAGTGACAAATGAGTCTCAGCTCTACCGCCAGCTCAGAACCTGTGGAAGTGGCAGTCTGAAGCACTGTGGTGAGAAGGACTCTGAAGCTGCATCCAGACTGAGTGGGAAAGAGGCAGTTGATTAGCCATGTCTGTATAGAGCATGGGAAGGACTGTATAACACGTGCTTTGTATTTCCTGATCCTGTGTTAATGAAGTTGTCTTCTTTGAGCAGTTTTCCTCCATTCTAAAGACCTGATATTTTTTTAAATTGAGGTACTTACAATAAAATGCACAAATCTTAGTGTATAGCTTAATGAATTTTGACATGTGTATACACTCATGTAACCATTGCCCTGATCAAGATACCAAACTTTCTCACTAATTTTCTTCCTTCACTAATTTCATCCATCCCCTCCCCCCTCCTCCATGGTAACCACCAATCTGTTCTATGTGTTTATGAGTCTATTTCAGTTTTGTTTTTGTTAATTTGTTTTGTTTTTTAGATTCCACATATAAGTGAAATCATACAGTATTCATATTCTGTCTTACTTCATTTAGCATAATACCCTTTAGTTCCATCCATGTTGTTGCAAATGGCAAGATTTCATTCCTTTTTTATGGCTGAGTAAAATTCCATTTTATATATGTAACACATCATTTTTATACTTTCATCTATTCATGGACATTTAGGTTGTTTCCATATTTTGGCTATTGTAAATAATGCTGCAATAAACATAGGACTGCATATATATTTTCAGATCAGTGATTTTGTTTTCTCCAAGTAATTGCCCAGAAGTAGCATTGCTGGGTCATATGGTATTTCTATTTTTAGTTTTTTGAGAAACCTCCATACTGCTTTCCATAGTGGCTGCACCAATTTGCAGTCTCACCAGCATTGTACGAGGGTTCCCTTTTCTCCACATCCTCACCAACATTTGTAATTTCTTGTCTCGTTGATACTAGACATCCTGACTGGTGTGAGGGGATATCTCATTGCGGTTTTGATTTGCTAATGAGTAGTGATGTTGAGCATCTTTTCATGTGTCTGTTGGTCATCTGTATGTATTCTTTGGAAAAATGTCTATTCAGGTCCTCTGCCCATGTTTTAATCTGGTTTTTTTTTTTGGTTTTGATTTTTATGAGTTCTTTATGTATTTTGAATATTAGCCCCTTATCACATATATCATTTGCAAATATATTCTTTCATACAGTGGGTTGCCTTTTCATTTTGCTGATGGTGTCCTTTGCTGTGCAGAAGCTTTTTAGTTTGATGTAGTTGTACTTGTGTATTTTTGCTTTTCTTTTCCTTGCCTGGAGAGACATCCAGAAAAAAATTACTAAAGCAGATGTTCAAGAGTTTATTGACTGTGTTTTCTTCTACGAGTTTTATTGTTTTGGGCCTTATATTTAGGTCTTTAATCCATTTTGAATTTATTTTTGTGTATGGTCTAAGACAGTGATCCAGTTTCATTCTTTAACATGTAACTGTTCAGTTTTACTAACACCATTTATTGAGACTGTTTTTTCACCATTGCATAGTCTTGCTTCCTTTGTCATATATTAATTGACCATATATGTGTGGGTTTATTTCTGGGCTCTCTATTCTGTTCCATTGGTCTGTGTATCTGTTCTTGGTTCAGTACCATACTGTTTTGGTTACTATAGCTTTGTAGTATAGCTTGAAATCAGGGCATGTGATACCTCTAGCTTTGTTCTTTCTCAAGATTGCTTGTGTTATTCAGGGCTTTTTGTGTGTGTGTGGCTCCATACAAATTTTATCATTATTTGTTCTAGTTATATGAAATATGTCATTGGAATTCTGATAGGGATTTCATTCATCTGTAGATTTCTTGGGGTAACATGGATATTTTAGCATTAATTCTTCCTATCCATGGTTATGGAATATATTTACTTTTTTTGGGTCTTCTTCAGTTCCTTTCATCAATGTCATAGTTTTCAGTGTACAGGTCTTTCACCTCCTTAGTTAAATTTATCACTAGGTATTTTTTTTGATGCAATTGTAAATGAGATTGATTTCTTAATTTCTCTTTCTGTTCATTATTTGTATATAGAAATGCAACAGATTTATATATATTGATTTTGCATCCTGCAACTTTGTTGAGTTCATTTATTAATTCTAGTAGTATTTTGGTGTAGTCTTTAGGATTTTCTATATATAATGTTATTTGTAAATAGTGACAATTTTACTTCTTCCTTATCAATTTGGAATGCTTTTTATTTTCTTTTTCTTGTCTAATTGCTATGGCTAGGACTTCCAGTAGATCTGATATGTTTTAAGATGTTAGCTAGTTTGAAGAAGTAGGGATGAGGCTTCTATTGAGTCAGAAGATGTACAGAGGGGAACTGGTCACCTCCATGGATCAGAACCCTAATTAAGGAGATGTGACAAGAGCTTTAAAACATTGTGCAAATTTTTAGTGTTATTTTTTACTTACTTGGTGGAAGTGAGTTGGCTGTGGTCTAGAACTAGCCTACTGGCAGCATAGAAGGTGGTTAGAACTGTAAACCCAAGGAGGATAGGAACCTGGAGGGTTTGGGGGAAGAGAAGAGGGTTGACTCTCTTGCTTTTTACTCATCTTCCTCTTCTCTCTCTTGAAAGTGGGCTCTGTGAATTTGAGAACATTTCCTTCTTCCTGGTGCCACATTTCTGGTTATGGCTTTGTTCAGGATAGAGCATGAGATAATGGTTATGGGCATAGCCACTGGAGTCAGAGAGTCAGAGTTCGCATTCCAGCTCTGTCACTTAGTAGCAAGTTATGAACATTCTGTGCTTTACTTGTAAAATGGGAATACTATTAGTTCCCATTTCAGATGGTTGCTATGAAGAGTAAATAAATTAACTCACATAAAGTGTTTAGAATGGTGCCTCATACACAGCAAGTGCTATATGAGCTTAAGTATACAAGTTAGTAATAACAATACAAATTGACACTATTTGTTACCTTATATATTATATAATGCTGCATAGCCAATCATTCTAAAACTTAATGGCTCAAAACAACACTAGTCATTTATTCTCTCATTGTTTCTGTGGGTCAGGTATTTGGGAGTGGCTTGGCTCAGGGTTTCTCAGTGTGGTTGCAGTCAGATGTCAGCTGGGGCTGCAGTCATGGCAAGGCTCGCAGGTAGCTTTGTCACATGGCTGGCAAGTTGGTGCTGGCTGTTGGCTGGAAGCCTCAGTTCTCCATGTGGGCCGCTCCACAGGCCTGCCTGAGGGTCTTCATGTTGTGGCTAGCTTCCCCTAGAGCAAGCAATCCAGGAGACCGAGGCAGATATTGCAAAGCCTTTTTAACCTAACTTGGGAAGCCATGTAAGCAGAGGAGTGATGTGGTCTTACGTACATTTTGTGACTGCTGTGGCTGCTGGCTAAAGGAGACAGAAAAGGGCAAGGGCAGGAGTGCTTTTTGACTGCCTGGTGTGTGCAGGGAGCCTGGCCATCGTGTTTCATATACTTTTCCCCTTAACTGTCGCAGCAGGCTTGTGACCTGAGTATTACTACTTCCATTTTACAGATAAACAACCTGACTTAGAGAGACCAGGCTACCTGCCAACAGTGCCAGGATTCAACCAGGGATGCATGGCGCCAAAGCCTGCGGAGATGCCAACTTCTCAGGATGTGTGCCATCTGATAGCATAGCTTACAAGGGAAAACAGACTTTAATTCCCTTATTTCTTGAAATCAGGATGGGGTGCCTAGGAAGGCCAAGAGATACTGGCAGGCCAGAAAGAGGAGTGGAGTGAGGACCAGGTGATCTTGGCACCTGCTAGAGCTGGGGAAAAGAAGGAGGGGCTGGGATGAGGTTTGGGAGGTCTCACGGACTAGAAGGATGTGGGCTGGGGAGAGTGCCTGCAATTGGCTTAGGCTCTCCAAGTTAGCAGAACCTCTGAGCTGAGGGGAAGCCATGGTGTTCCCTGGGCCCCAGAGAGTTCCATGCAAAGGGATCAGGCCCACCCACCAGGATGAAATACCTTGCGGTAGCAAAATAAATGAACTAGATCAATAATATCTGCATGAATGGAACTTAAAAACATGATGTCAGAGGGGGAAAAACCCCACTGCAGATGATTTCCTGTGATACATTTATGCAACTTAGAATGATACAAAAATAATTGGGTCTGTTGTTTCTGAATGTGTGTGTATGTGTATGTGTGTGCATATGTAGCTCAAAGTATAATAACAATGCACCCAAGAGGATACACAGCACACTTAGGACAGTGAGTGTCCCTGGAGAGGGATGAGGGAGGGGAACAACAGAGAGTTTGACTTTTTCTTGAAGCATTATATTTCAGTTTGTTTGTTTTTTAAAGATAGAGACTTGAAGCCAAGTGGACTAAATGTGAACAAGCTGTTAATTCTGTCGGCAGTGCATGTGATTCTTACTCTTTGTACTTTCTGGAATTAAAAAAATCTTATATCTAAAAACATTTTAAAAGGAAAGGAAAGAAAGAGCTGGTGCCCCAAGGTTGCTGGTCTCAACAGTGTGAAGATGGAGAAGGAGGGCAGTGGAGGACCAGGGCAAGGTTCCCACTCCCCCCAGTCCCCCATAAAGCCTGTCACCCAGTCAGCAGGGTTTTCACTTGCCTGGAGGACAGCAAAGCGCGGGCCTCTTCTGTACCTGAAGATCAGCTCAGGGGGGCTGGTGCTGAAGGCTGGCAGGTGGTAGAGGAAGCCCATTCTCCAGGCCAGCCCAAGTGCCGTGGGTGCAGGGGCCCAAGGAAAGAAAGGATCAGGGAGGAGGTGCCGGCAGCTCAGGCAAGAGGGACTGAGAGCCAGACGCTAGGAGTCCCATCTGTGAAAGGGCATAACAAGTAAAAATGGGTCTCTTCACCCCTCTCAGGGGTGAGGAGATGACAAAGTACTTGGAAGAGATGACAAAATACTTTGGTAGAAAAGCATGAGATCAAAGACAAGGAGGATTCTCTTTATTGTTCTTTTTTCTCCCTTCAGCTATAGTGCATGTTTAATATACAAGAGACAGGAAGTCAAAAAGAGTGTGAGAATCACCCTAAATCCCATCATTCAGACTTACCACTATTAACATGTTGGTGAATAATCAATTCAGATCTTCTATGGCGAATTAAAAAAAAAATGAAATGATACATTTTATACTGCTTTGCGACTGCTTCTTTTCACATGACACTGTATCATGAACACCTTTCTATGTCATAGTCTTCTTTCAAATATTTTTTCATGGCTGCCTAGAATTTCATAGGGCAAATGTTCCACAGATTATATAATCACAGTTCATAAATGCTGGATATTTAGGTTAGATCGTACAGTATGAAATTGTTGTTTTTAGGTAAAAAATGGTCATATGGTTTAACTCAATATGTTTTCCAGTTTTTAATTTTTATAAACAACCAAAGGACATCCTGAGAAAACATTTGTTTTCTAGTGTGCAACAAACGCTAAACTAGAAGCTGGGTGCAAGGGTGAGCGTGACCCATTCCTGCCCGCAGCCACTTGGGCTTGTACAGGAGCCAGTGGGGTGGGGAAGGGTCGTGGGCGCCATCACAGCCGTGTGTTGACTATAGCGAAGTGTTTGCTACCTTCACTGAGGGGGTGATAACATGGCCTGAGCCTTGAAAGATGACTACATGCTGGTTGACATGGCAAGAAAGGAACATCGGGCCAGAGGCGGCCTGAGCAAAGGTGTGGCATGGTGACCCCAATTCCAAGTCATCTTGTCAGGTGGTGGCCTGGGATGGGCGGAGGACTAGGCCAAGGATGAGACTGGCTGGGAAGCGGGCAGACGTGGGGATTCCACCCTGAGCTGTTCCCAAGCCACACGGACTGCAGGAAGGCCCAGCCTAGAACGCTCTGCAGGGATTCCCAGTAGTGCCACCCTCCCTTGTAACTGACAATGGTACAATTGATACCTAATACTAATTTTTTCTTCCTATTATTTTATTTTTAACCGTGGTAAAATGCACATAACAAACTTTACCATATGAACCGTTTTTAAGCATTCATAGTCGCATCAGGCACACCCACATTGCTGTGCGACCATTACCAGCATCCATCTCTACAAGTTTTTGGTCATCCTAACCTTAAACTCTGTACCCATTAAACACTAACTCTCTAATCCCTCCTGCCTTCTGCCCGTGGAAACCACTACTCTACTTTTTGTCTCTATGAATGTACCTGTTCTAGGGACCTCATATAAGTGGAATCATACAGTATTCATCCGTTTATGTCTGACTTACTTCACTGAGCATATGTCCTCAAGGTTCGTCCATGTTGTAGCAATGTCAGAATTTCCTTCCTTTTTGAGGCTGAATAGGATTCCATTGTATTCAGAGACCACATTTTGCTTATCCAGCTTTTGACTATTAGGAATAATGCAGCCATGGTCACGGGTGTGCAAATTCTCTTCGAGACCCTGCTTTCAGTTCTTTTGGGTACATGCCTTGAAGTGGAATTGCTGGATCCTATGGTAAGTCTATTCTTAATATTTTAAGGAACCACCGTGCTGTTTCCTATCTTGTTATTTTCACTAGATAAGGGAGCTGAGGCCCCCAGCACAGTGCCCGACCCCAGTAAGTGTGCAATGGACTTTAGTTGACTGAATGAGGCTCACGGAGGTTGAGTAACTTGCCCAAGGCCCCACAGCTAGCGGTGGGCACGGAGGGACAGAACGGACAGGTGCAGGTGCCAACCCCAGGGGCCAAAGGCTCTTTATCTCCAGGCTGCACCTGCTCCCTGAGGGCCTGGCTCTTATCAATCCTGGGACAAGTCTCATCCTCCCTTCTCCTTTCCCTCCCCGGGGCAGAGGCTGAGGCTTCCCTTAGGGAGCCCTCAGCCCTTTGCGGTCATCAGTTGCTGAAGTTGCCAATGGTAGTCGTGACTCTTAGGAAGAGGAAGGACTAGGCAGGTCTAGTCCCCACCACCTGACCAGGAGAAAAACATCAGCTTGGGCTGCTCATGACGAATAAAACACGCAGAGTCTTCGCCACATGCCCATGCCACTCCCCGAGTCAGCCCAGCCGTGCCCTGGACTGCTTTTCCTCAGCTGTTCTTTGCACACCCAGTGAACAGGGTTAACATCTGTACCTGACCTCCTCGGCACCTGGTACGTGGTGGGTGCTCAGTGACTCTAGGATGATTCAACGTACCAGGCCTACGTGTGCCAGGGCTGCGGCAGAGAGCGGACCCATGGTTGCTGGTTTAACCCTGATTTCACTAGGAACTGTCAGTATCTCCATTTCCCAGATGGAGAAACTGAGGCTCAGACAGGGAGTGACTTGCTGGATGTTTCACCCAATTGCTCACGGTGCTGGGATATGAAGCAGGCACCTGGGCTCCACACCACACACTCACGTAAGGAGAGAGGAAATCCATTTTAGCTCCAGGCCTTGTTAGGTGTGTGGCATCTCACTTGAAGCCCCCACTTGAATCCCTGGAGTAGGAGAGAGGAAAAAGTGAGAGGAAACGAGGGGCAATTTCCGAACTGGAGGACCCCCAGGCTCTGCTTGTCTGTCCTCCCCAGTTTTCATGCTCTGTGACCTCTGGAGGTAGACATCCTCCTCCTTTGTTGCCAGTGGGGCTGTGTGATCAGGATACCAGCCCAGCCCTCCATCCTCCTGGGCTCTCTGTGCTCACGTGACCTGGGGGAAACGTGGCTTGTTCAAGAACGCGAACATCACTCTCTCTTCTCCCAGGACACAGTCCTGAGACATCTCTGGGCCCAAGATTTCATAGGCCTGGGGACCCCAATACCGCCTGCCACACACAGTCCTCTGCCCAGGCGTGGGGGTGCTGGGCAGGAGCTGAGCCTGTTCCCAGGGCCTATCAAAACCCAAGCCACCATCGTGGTCATTAGAGAAACAATATTCATTCTGAAATTACTTGCTGCTGGTGAGTACTCACATACACCGAGCACTTCAAATACCAAGTGTTGGGCCTATTAATTTGTATAAGTTGCATGGTGGGGTCTGCCCCAGAGGACCTCTGAGAGATGGCAGAATTGACAAAGATTATGTCTGCACTAGCTGATTCTTTTTCTTTACATGCAGACAACTCAGGCTGCGTGGTGGGGTTTCACAGCCTTCTGAGCGGCTGGGAACCTGGGCCCACCCTTGTCCTCCAGAGATGATTCCTCATGTAGTTCCCTTGCACACCGCCTGCTTGGACACAGTGTTGTATGTTGGAGCCTGGGCGTCAGCCAGACCTGGGTTCAAATGCCCCACCTTACTGATCTCTTTCCCTGTTCCCTCTGTTCACTATGCCCCAGCCACACTGTGTTCTCCTTTTTTCCCATCAGCACATCAAGCTGTCCCGTGTCAGTCTCTTTGCCCAGGTTGTCCCCTCTCCTTAGAGCCCCCCCCAGGCCCACCCCAGAGCTGCCCAGAGCTGGCTCCTCTCTCCGTCCTTCTGTCTAGCCTTTCACCTTGCTTTTCTGCCTTCCCTACACTTATCACTCCTGGGAATGATCTTGTTTATGTGTTCCTTGCTGTTCTTTATCTCCCTCCTCTAGAGTGCACACCCTGCGAGAGGAAAGACTGTGTGTCATATTTATTTCTGTGCCACCAGAGCAGGGCCTGCCATTTAGGTACCTGTAAATATGTCACCATGGGGCAAGTGACCTGACCTCTCTAAGCCTCTGTTTCTTCATCTGTGCAGTAGACATGATTAGTCATGAATGTGACATTCAAAAAGATAAACCATACACATTGAGAATGGCACAGAGCAGGCACATCACAGAGGATGGATCGCTAATGTTGCTGAGAGGAAAAAACATGTCTGTCTTATGCCAGACAGTGCCTGGCACCTAGCGGGCATGTGGTAAGTACTGATGGAATTGGAGGGAGAAGAATGATTCAGCTCAGCCAGACAGTTTGGAAAAGTAGACTCCTGCTTTGGGGTGCTCACACCTGCCCTGCTGGACACTCTCTTTGACCCTGTTCTGGGACTAGAATTGTTCCAGCTTCTCAGCTGCCAGGAGCTGTGGAGAGCCTGCCCCTCTTTCTGCACATCTTCTGCCCAGACACCGGCTGTCGCTCCTCCAGGAAGGGGTGCCTGCTCCCTGTTTCAGCCACAGGAAATGGAGCAGAGCCGCCTCCTTGATGCCAATGGGGCTATCCTGCCACCCTCCAGCCTCAAGGGTCCTGGGGCCTGACACTGTCTTGGGAGTGACAGTGTTGTTCTAGCAGATCTAGTGGCACACAGATGAGTATAACCCACAGCCGACAGAGCCCCAGCCCGGGGTCAGCTCCTGACCCGCCACTGCAGGTAACTGACCTGACCTGGCATTCCAAGGAATGTGAGGGTTGGGAGCCAGAGCAAGGAGGCCCCTTACACATGGGACGCCCTCGTGGCAAGTGCTCCAGGGCAGGAAACTCGCCAGCCCTCCCCGAGAGCGGCTACCCAGGACCGCAAGCTGCTCATCCGGCCAAGCGCTGGGTCTTGGGACTCCTTACTAAGGTGGGCTCTGCTTGCCATGGACTTGGCAGGTTTTGGTTCTGTTCTGTTCCTCAAACTGCAAGATGGGGACAATGGAAGTAAAGGGCCTGGTATTTGGAGCAGACTGCTGTGAGGATCAGATGAGAGAATGCATTAAAATGCCTAGGACTGGGCTTGGCTTTGTCATCATTTATTATGCTGGTGTCACTTATTATTGTTATAATTTTCCGGGGGCCTTTACACGTACCTACAGCCAGTCCCACACAGAAGTAGGATCACTCTCATGTGAAAACGGTCCTTTCATTGTCATAACAAGCTGTCCTGAGTACCACTGCATTTCCATTGTAGGGGGGCTGTTGTAGTTGCACGGAGGAGGGCGCCTCCAAGTCACCTTAGACGCCAGAGGCCGGAATCTGCAGCTGTGAAGCAGAGGAAACCGAGGCCCGCTCCCCCGTCCTCCCTCAGGAACATGGCCGTCCCTCACACAGAGGCTCTGAGTGTCTCCTGGGTACACACCCTGTGCTCCTCATTACCCTGGCTTCTCCGTACTTCTGCTGCATGTGGCCCATGGTCAGGGCAACCCCAGCCCCAGATCTGCTCATGGCCTTCAGCTCAACATCTTTGCCCAACAAGTGCAGCCTCTCAGCTGCTCACCTCGTGCGCTCACCCACAGAGGTTAAAGGTCATTAGCTAACACCTGGGACACCTTTGGGTTGGGTCCCACCTGGTCAAAAGAGCTGCCACAAAGTGTTCGGAACACAGATTACGGGAGCAGGACATATGGGGAGGGGGTGGGAGCAGAGGCATAGTCCTTTAAAAAGGGGTGGTCAGAGGAACTTTCAAGTGATATTAACGTTCTATTTCCTGGTAGGGATTTAGATTACCCAGGTGTATGCATTTACCAAATTCATCTAAAGGCTTAAGATTTGTGTGTTTTACATCCACACACACACAAAACCTTAAATTTTGAACTCTAGTTAATGATATGCATGCCAAAGTGTTTAGGGGGGAGGTATACTGATGTTTACAGCTTCCTCTGAAATATACCAAAAAAAGTACGATGGATTGATTGACGGATGAACAGATGGAGAGAGGGATAGATATATGATAAAGCAAATATAGCAGAATGTAATGTAGAATCTAGGTGATGGGTACATAGCTGCTCACTGTATGATTCAACTTTCCAGTATGTTTGAAAGTTTTTTTAATGTAAATGTTTTAATAGAAAAAAAAGGACTGGAGTGTGAACAGGCAGGCACTGACTGGCATCTCAACATGATCTGCTCTTTCTCCAAAAATATAAGACACACTAGTGCCCCAGGCTTGCTCTCAACTGCTCAGCATCTCTCGACCAGTATCTAACTCCCGTGAAAAGCTGAGATGAGCTGATGACTAATTGAGAGAGGCTCCAGGATATGTGAGTCACTCACCACTGTTGGTTTTCTAGATCAAGCCAAGTGACTGGTGAGTAGCACACCTGGTGGTGATTCGGGAATTTGCTCACTGCTGGAAGGTCTTTGTAGAATGACAACTCTGTGGTACACCCTCACTTTTACAGACCCCTTCCCGCTCTTTTGTACCATCACCACTGGCATCACTGTTGCATTTCCACTGTGTGAGAACCCCTGAGATAAAATCCCATGGCCGGCCAAGGCCTCAGGTCTGGTTGCTGTGTGGGCCCAGTACAGAGGGCCTCTCTGCATGCCCAGCAAATGTTTACTGGCTAAATGCAAGGATGAGTGAGTTAGAGCATTCAGTGCAGGAGAGCAGCATCTCTCTTCTGACTGATGGGTAAGTTTTCTTTTAGCAAAGTGAGAACTGAGCAGCGCACCATGCTTCCCTTTTGGTGAGCCTAGAAATTCCATATAGCAATTAAACTGATCCAGTAGCCTGGGTCCCTCACTAGGAAAAGGAGAGCTACCCACTCCCTCCCTTCCATATCTCTGGATTTTTTATCTTCCTATGTCTAATGCTACAGGGACTACGTAATAAATAAATGAATAAAGTCAAGTCCAGTTCTTTCATTTTGCTGTTGAGGAACACAACTCAGAGAGGTTAAGTGACTTGCCTAAAGGTGAACAGCAATCTACTGGGCAGCAGAGGCAACACATATCCTGCCTTCCCTGTTTGCACAGTTCTTTCTCCTTGACCACACTGCCTTTTGTATGCAGGACCTGAGGTGAAGCCACAGCTTGGAAATGATACAACTGCCTCTAAGTAACATCTACTAACCCCAAATCCTAACTGAAATCCAGGGCCCAAATCCAGTAGAAAATTCTCCAATTCTGAGGACTCAGAGACAGCCCTCCAGAGCACCAGGAGCTCTGACTTTTTCCTCAAGTCCCCTGAGTCATGCAAGACTGTGGTGCTAAGAAATCAAAAAGTTTCTTGGAATTAGTGACCCTGCAAGTAGCAAAGGTATCTACCACTGCCTCTCCAGTCCTCATATCTTGCTTCCCAGCAGGGGCTGCAAGAAGGGCCAGTGAAATCTGAGAAATGACTGGAAGCCCTGCTAATGGCCTGCTTTACAGGAGAGGAAAGGAAGGGCGGAGAGAGTGGCTTGTTTGAACAGACGAGGGCTGGATCTAGGCCTCCCAGCCTCCCAGCCACAACTTTTCCCACTGCACCATGCTGCCTGTTTAGAAAGCCACAGGACAGTTGTTCTGCATTAGGACAAGCCAGAAGGCGGTCGGAATGGGTTGACAGTCGGCTGTAAAGAAGCCTCCAATGCAATTGGTGGTGAATGAATTCAGTGGAGATGCCGTCAGATCTGACCCACAGGAGACCGCAGTGCTCCTGCCAGTGACCCCAGCCCCAGCGGGCGCCTGCGTTCCTTCTGCATTGAGTGAGCAGCAAGTTGTGGCCCCAAACCTCACTAGTTTACCACCTGGAGTCACCCAGAGATAATGAGATTCATGGGCCTGTCACAGGGAACCTCCTCAAGAACCACAAGATTCCAGTAGGTTTCTATCAATCCAGAATTCTGTGGATTAGAAAACAGTTGGTCTCTACAGCATCAGAACCTTTAAAACTCAACCCTGGGCATGGAAAAGCCAGCTGCTCGAGCATGAGGGAGCGCACTGTGGTTCAGGCTCATGTCTGGCTCTGATGTTGACATGGGCTTGCTTCCTGGCCAGTGGAGGGAGGCCTTTAATTGTTTTCCCTTTGGGATCTCTGAGGGATGTGAGGAGCTGGAGATCTTGGAGAAGCTGAGAGTGGCTGAGCTCATGTGGAACATCACTTTATAGGACCCACATTCTGGGACCTCTGGTTGTAAGTTAGCATGATGAACTTAGGTCATAGGGGAATGTATGCTGGGAGGCTGGGAACCAGCCACTTCGGGTGGTTGTGGATAAAGTGAAGGTTCCTGTGGTCAGGATTCTCACCTGACCCTGGTTGATTAGCTCACTGCACACCTGTGGACAATACATGGCTGTTGACTCTATATAAAGAGCTCCGCCCAGTGCTCTGTGTGTGACACGGTGGTATGGCTGCAACGCTGCAGGAGAGCAGAGCAGAGGCTGGAGTGGTGGCAGCGCCAAGGACAGAGGCCCAGAGGATGGCTGTGCGGAACGACTGTGCAGAGAGGCCCAGAGGCAGAGACCGGCTTGCTGCATGCGGACTCACTCTGTGTGGATGGGATTCTAGTGATTGACCTGCCACAGTGGAAATAAAGTTGAGTATAACCCCTTCACCCCAAGAACGTTCTACTGTCATTTCTTTGGTCACACTGAATCCATAGTGAACTTGCCGGGGGCTGAAACCCATTGGCAAGACAATTGGCAACATCGGCAGGGTTCACCGGTGACCAAGGAAAAAGGGCAGGCTGCCCTCTTGGAAGGGGTGTTTCAGCAGGATGCACCTATGGACGGGGAGACATTTGAGTGTCCCCTGTGGACATGTGGTACTGAGAAGGGGTGGAGGACTGGGGTCCATCCCAAGAGAAAGAAAATTTGTTGCTGGCTGGGATGGCGTCACTACGAAGTGCTGTGGAAACAGTAAAGGCCCGAGAGGAGGCAACACAAGAGGGAGCAGAGGCCTGAGAAGGAGTGGCACACTAGCTGCCAGGTGCCGTGGGGCAAGAGAAATGTAGTGGAGCCGTCAGCCCCAGAAATGGAGGAGCAGAGGTCTGACCAACAAGTGGGGGTGGAGGCCCTGCCGGTGCCGGAGGCATCAGCCCCTCCTCGGTTGAGACTGCACCTGGTTGAAAGCTGGTGGAAAGCCAGAAGGACCCAGCAACTGCGGGCTCCTCCAGGAGAGGTGCAGCCCCCTCCCCAGGTTGTGGAGCGCTCCTTGCTCTGCTTCTATCCTCAGGCTCAAGTAAAGAAGGAAATATGGTTTGCTTCTCCAAGCAAGAATTTAAAGGGCCCCGTGAAGGTCACAAGGACCCAGATGTGGGTTGGTTTGAAAAGGCAGGAGCAGACAGAAAGAAATTGGATGACTTGAGTTGTGGCAACAACTGAGACTGGAGCAGCGATTCCGGCTGCTGAGAACGGAGCAGAAGGCAGGGACAAAGCAGTGAGATCGGCCTGTGTGTCTGCAAGACTTTCTGTTGGAGAGGCTGGAGAAGGTGGGTACTGTAAGGACCTCATGGTCCTTTTGGTTAACTCATTTGAGTAGAACTGGTTTGAATACAGCCAGGATGACCACTGGTGGCAATGGCTCTCCTCAGGCTTGAGGGTTATTATAATTTGTTGTAATTTTTGTTATTCATATGTTGTATTATGTTATTACGGAATTTGGTTACAGTGCTCCAGCTTTCTCACACAGGGACCATTGCAGAGGACTGAGGGCACATAGATTGAGAGGCAAGAACACTGGAGGGGTGGAGTGTGGATAAAGTGAAGGTTCCTGTGGCCACGATTCTCACCTGGCCCTGGTGGGCTAGTTCACTACACACGTGTGGGCAATATGTCATAATTGACTATATAAAGAGCCTGGTCCAGTGCTCTAGGTGACATGGTGGCACAGCTGCAAGGCTGCAGGAGAGCAGAGCAGAGGCTGCAGTGGTGGCAGCACCGAGGACAGAGACTGAGACAGCTGCGCAGGCAGAGAGGCCCGGAGGAAGAGACCGGCTTGCTCCATGCAGACTCACTCTGAGTGGACAGGATTCTAGTGATTGACCTGCCACCGTGGGAATAAAGTTGGGTATAACCCTTTCACCCCAAGAATGTTCTACTGTCATTTCTTTGGTCCAATTGAATCCATAGTGAACTTGCCCGGGGCTGAAACCCATTGGCAAGATAGTGATCAAAACCTCTGGAGGCTTCGCCTTGCTGGGAGACTAGACTCTTCGATTCTTCGTTGCTGGTCTCAAGGCCTGGGGCCTTGTTGGCTCAGCTTACAACTGGCGGTAGCCCTTTGGTGGGAAAAGAAGAACATCTCGAAAAGGGCCTGGAAGGACCCCTCTGGCTTCTGTGGTGTTGGTATTAGGGGCAAGACCCTTGAATCTGCCCTCCCAGTGAGGCTGCCCTCAGAGATAAGAGGCATTTCCTTAAGAGAAAACTAGGCTGCTTTGCAGAAGGGGAAATGGATGCTAGTTTCCCAAAACAAAGACTGTCTCACATGCCCAGTTTAGAAATTGTTCTGAGCTATTTTTGTTAATTAATTTAATATGAACATATGTTTTTTTGGTCAGTGTCAGTGATCTAACATGTAAGATTCTTAAACGCCAGAGACAGTCCCCAGTGCTAATTGTTGTTGCATACCCATGTGTGCATCTTTATCATCAGAACTAGTATTTGTAGATGCTCTCAAGTTTGAACTTTGACCTATACCATTGCCTGATCTTTACAAGGTTCCAGTTATTTTACTGGATTCAGTGCTCCCAGGGGAAGGACTCTTTGCCTCAGGAAACCAACATTTTGGATGGCCTTGCAGACAAACAGGAAGGTGGGGGAAGAGAAAGAACTGCCCCAGAACATCAGAATTGAACGCAGGTTGCTGCACAGGGAACAGCTCTGCAGGGGGTGGACTCCTAGAATCATCTGTCTTTGGTGCCTCCCCTGAGGAGCACAGACGTCAGCGTGAGCTTTGCTCTTTGGTTTCACTGTTAATGATTTTAAACCGGCAGAAGCAAATAAAAAGGTTATAAAAATAGTAAGGCTCTCATTGACCCCAAGATGCTGTGTGGAGAGTGATTGAAAGATTCACATTAAGAATGTGGCTCCTAACAGCACCTTCCAGCGCTCAGACCTGCTGAGTAAAATTCCCTGGACACCTCACCTCTGGGCTGTGAACAAAATCTCAGCCCAAATGGTAATGATCTCAGAAAATTACCAGCCCTAGAAAATGAGGGTGGAGAATGAAAATGCTGTTTCAGCCCTATCTGGAAAGAATTAAATGCCTAAAGTTCCCTTATTGACGACAGTTAAACGGTTCTGGAGGAAGCAGAGGTCACCTGCGAGGCTCCCCGCAGCTTTCAGCTTTCCGGACCATGGAGCTCCTGCAAACCCACGGTTCTTAGAGGGGGAGGGGCTGCCGAACACAAGGCCGGAAGGAGGGGTTAGAGACTTCCAGAACCCTGGGGCTCAGTGACCCTCTTCATATTTAAATTCTCAATGTCCGTGTTCTTTACCTTAATGTCAAGGGATAAGGGAGATTCTTTTTGGAAGGGCTGGTCTTTGTTTTTTTAATAAGATTTAATATTTTAAAATTTTACAGAGAAATGTTTGACGTTTGTCTCCTGGGGAAACGACTTTGACTTTCCCGTGTCCCTATGCCAGGTGACCCCAGATGGACCAGCTCTGCAGACAGTTGGGTTGGTGAGGATACAACCCAGTGAGACCAGGGCCCGTCCCCGCTTCTCCTGCTCTTGGCCGGGGCAGTGAGTGGGGGTGCTCCTTTTATAGGCATACACCCAACCCTGAACTTGACCCTGACTGCTTCCCATTATGACCACTGGACACAGAAACTCAGGAAGGAGAACCTGGGACGGGACAAACCCTCACCTCTGCCACAAAGGCCCCAGAATGATATGGAACAGGAGTCTGAGGCCCTGCGTTCAGTCTCTCTTCAGTAGCTGTGGAAAATCCCTTTTGTCCCAACGTAGACAGGTCACAATGCTGGGAGCAGATGTTTGATTAATCTTCCTTTACAAAGTGCAATGCTTCCTTAATGATCTCCAATGAGAAATGGATCTGTCGGTGACAAGAAAATTAGGAAACAATCACCACTATTTATTAAGCTCTAAGCACGCACTGTGAGCCTGTGCTCATCGCTCCAGACAGATCACGACAGGGAATCCCGGCAACTCCCAAACTGGTACTTTTTTTTTCAACCTATTTTACAGAAGAGAAAGCTGAGACTTAACAGAAGGAACTTGTCGCTGATTGCTGGCCAAATAGGTAGAGGAGCCGGGATCAAATCCCATTCTGTCTTGTCCCAAAGACTGGGCCCTAAACTACTCAACACACTGTCCCACCAACTTGCAAAAAACCCAGGCCCTGAAGTAAACCTTAGGGGCTGCACTGACTTTCTACACTTCCATCCCTTGATGTCTTAAGTTGGATAGAAAAGGAGTTTCTTTATGGCTTCTCTGTAGGGTTTAGCACTTTCTTTCTAGACAGACTGTTCTTAAAAAGGCTTGGCTTTTTACTCCATAAACGTTTCAAGATACTATTGGATAACCCAAAGCCATTGGAGTCAAATAGATAGTGGTTTCTTCCGTGGCTAGCATTTATTAAGTACTTACTGTATGTCAAGCACTTTGTATTATTATTATTTTTATTAAGGTTTCATATGAAAAACGTTGTGGTTACTACTTCACCTATATTATCAAGTTCCCCCACACCCCATTGAAGTCACTGTCCATCAGTGTAGTAAGATGTCACAGAGTCACTACTTCTCTGTGCTACACTGTTTTCCCCATGAACCCCCCCCACACAATGTGTACCAATCATAATACCCCTCAATCCTCTCCCCACTCCCTCCCCACCCGCTCTCCCCCACACCTCCCCTTTGGTAACTGCTAGTCCCTTCTTGGAGTCTGTGAGTCTGCTGCTGTTTTGTTCCTTCAGTTTTGCTTCCTTGTTATACTCTACAAATGAGGGAAATCATTTGGCATTTGTCTTTCTCTGCTTCGTTTATTTCACTGAGCATAATACCCTCTGGCTCCATCCGTGTTGTTACAAATGATAGGATTTGTTTTCTTCTCATGGCTGAATAGTATTCCATTGTATATATGTGCTGCGATAAACATAGGGGTGCATATGTCTTTTCAAATCTGAGATCTTGCTTTCTTTGGGTAAGTTCCTAGCAGTGGAAGTCCTGCGTCAAATGATATTTCTATTTTTATTTTTTTGAGGAACTCCATATTGCTTTCCACAATGGCTGAAATAATTTACATTCCCACCAGCAGTGTAGGAGGGTTTCCCTTTCTCCTCATCCTCGCCAGCATTTGTTGTTCCTAGTATTTTGGATGTTGGCCATCCTAACTGGTGTGAGGTGATATCTCACTGTGGTTTTAATTTGCATTTCCCTGATTAGCAATGTGGAGCATCTTTTCACGTGCCTGTCGGCCATCTGAATTTCTTTGGAGAATTATCTGTTCATATCCTCTACCCATTTTTTAATAGGGTTGTTTGCTTTTTGGGTGTTGAGGCACGTGAGTTGTTTATATATTTTGGATGTTAACCCCTTGTTGGATATATAGTTTACAAATATATTCTCCCAAACTGTAGGATACCTTTTTGTTCTACTGATGGTGTCCTTTGCTGTACAGAATACTTTTAGCTTGATGTAGTCCCATTTGTTCATTTTTGCTTTTGTTTCCCTTGTCTGAGGAGATGTGTTGAGGAAAAAGTTGCTCATGTTTATATTCAGGAGATTTTTGCCTATGTTTTCTTCTACGAGTTTTTTGGTTTCATGAGTTACGTTCAGGTCTTTGATCCATTTCGAGTTTACTTTTGTGTATGGAGTTAGACAATAATCCAGTTTCATTCTCTTACATGTAGCTGTCCAGTTTTGCCAACACCAGTTGTTGAAGGGGCTGTCATTTTCCCATTGTATATCCATGGCTCCTTTATTGTATATTAATTGACCATATATGCTTGGGTTTATATCTGGGCTCTCTAGTCTGTTCCATTGATCTATGGGTCTGTTCTCGTGCCAGTACCAAATTGTCTTGATTACCATGGCTTTATAGTAGAGCTTGAAGTCAGGGAGCGTAATCCCTCCAGCTTTATTCTTCCTTCTCAGTATTGCCTTGGCTATTCTGGTCTTTTGTGGTTGCATATGAATTTTAGAATGATTTACTGTAGTTCATTGAAGAATGTTGTTGGTATTTTGATAGGGATTGCATTGAATCTGTAGATTGCTTTAGGCAGGATGGCCATTTTGACAATATTAATTCTTCCTATCCATGAGCACGGGTTGTATTTCCATTTATTGGCATCTTCTTTAATTTCTCTCATGAGTGTCTTGTAGTTTTCAGGGCATAGGTCTTTCACTTCCTTGGTTAGGTTTATTCCTAGGTATTTTATTCTTTTTGATGCAATTGTGAATGGAATTATTTTCCTGATTTCTCTTTCTGCTAGCTTATCGTTAGTATATAGGAATGACACAGATTTCTGTGTGTTGATTTTGTATCCTGCAACTTTGCTGAATTCAGTTATTCTAGTAGTTTTGGAGTGGATTCTTTAGGGTTTTTTATGTACAATATCATGTCATCTGCAAACAGTGACAGTTTGGCTTCTTCCTTACCAACCTGGATGCCTTTTATTTCTTTGTGTTGTCTGATTGCTGTGGCTAGGACCTCCAGAACTATGTTGAATAAAAGCGGGGGGAGTGGGCATCCTTGTCTTGTTCCTGATCTTAAAGGCAAAGTTTTCACCTTCTTGCTGTTAAGTTTGATGTTGGCTATGGGTTTGTCATATATGGCCTTTATTATGTTGAGGTACTTGCCCTCTATACCCCCATTTTGTTGAGAGTTTTTATCATGAATAGATGTTGAATTTTTTCAAATGCTTTTTTCAGCATTTATGGAGATGATCATGTGGTTTTTGTCCTTTTTGTTGATGTGGTGGATGATGTTGATGGATTTTTGAATATTGTACCATCCTTGCATCCCTGGAATAGTTTTAATTATTTTTATTTAGCTTTCATACTAAGCTGAGTTAGGTGGTGTCATTGTGAGGCACTTGGACCTTAAAATCCGGCCACCTAGTCTGATGCTGACTAGCTGTGTGACCTGTGTGAGTACAGGCAGGTTGCTTAACCTCTCTGTGCACCCCTTTCCTCATTTGTAAAATGATGACCATTAGAGAGCTGTGAGGCTTACATGGGTTAACATCTGGAAAGTACTTGGAATGATGCCTGGCATTACAGTAAGCATTAGTTATTACAGACCCACTTGGTAGATAAGGTCTTTGGAAGGTAAGGCTTCTTCCCAGCTAAACTGGGATAGCTGCCATAGGTCATTTCTCACTTACACCAGACTATCTATAGGACAAATTTCCCCAAAAAGGAATTGCTGACAGAGAGTACCTGTGTGTGTAGGATTTGTGCAGAGTGTATGTATTTCATTGATTTGCCCTCTTTGGTAGTTGTACCAACTTACACCCCACCAGCAATACACGCAAGCACTTGATTCCCTGTGCTTTGCCAATAGAGTGTTATCTGCCTTTTAAACTTTTACATAATGTTTCTGTTTCTCAGCTTGTGACTCATTTTCTTTCTTTCACTTTTTATTTTGCTGTATACATTTTTATGTTAAGAATTTTTTAAATTTAAGGGTGATTTCTTGCACACTTTGAGTCATTTTTTAAGACTTCTTTTGTTAACAGCTCTTTTGAAACATAATTCACATTTCATATAATTCACCCGTTTAAAGTACACCCTTCAATGGTTTTGGTCTGTAGCTCATTTTTAATGCTCATCTATAACCTTTTGAAAAAATGTTTTTTCTAATTACAAGTGTGATCCCTTTTCAGTTTAGAAAACTTGGAAGAACAAGAAGCACAAAGAAAAATAATAGAATGCTATCACTTAAAGCAATCCAATGGTAACATTTTTAAAATAAAAATGATACTTAATACATATACACTGCTGAAATTAGCTTTTATCATTCTCAGTTCTTTTAAGTCTCTCACTTACTGATCTTCAACGTCTAGATCTGCTAATCAACATAATCATTACTGATGATAACAAAGCAATAAAAATAATACTCCCACCTACTGTGAGCTTGCTGTGTGCCAGGCACTGTGTATGGCATACTTTTGTGCCCAATCTCAATTAATCTTTGAAATAATCTTGTGGCCTCATCCCATTTTACAACTAAAGAAATTGAGAGAGGTTAAGTAACTTGCCTAATATGAAACAGGTAGCAAGGGAAGGAGCCATGTCTTGGACTCTTTACCTATGTGGCTTCAAAATCTCTGGTAACTAAACTGTATTCAGGTTAAAGACATTTAGGACTGGCTCAAAGAAACAGGCCTCTCTCAGAAAGAGTCAGGGGAGCAGAAGGGTTACAGTCCTTCCAGAGCAACCTTGGGCCCACAGTCCCAGCGCCAGAGCCCTACTCTGTCTGGGAGGGAGGCTGTCTCGGGCCCAGTGCTCTTCTGCTGCATGATTTGCAGGATTTTCTTCTGGCTCTGTGTGGCCTCCTCGCTGCCCTTAAGGGCCCCTCCCCTCTTCAGCTTGCAGAAAGGGAATGGAGGGGGTGGGCAATGTGTGGCTGGAGAAGTGATCTACATCACAAGATGTGGGGACCCCTCTGGCACAAGTCATTTTGCAGCCCTCCCAGCCCCAACCTGTTGGTGAAATACGGAACAATTGCAAAAGTGCTGAGCTCCACACCTCACAACCCCCTCCCATTCCCTTCTCTCACTTCCTACATCCCCCACCACATTCCAGCCTCTCCACTTTGGGGGCATCTTGCCCTGGGTTTGCCAAGCCAAAGGCAGCAGGCAGCTTGTGGCTGTTAGCTAGAACAGCAGGCTGGCTGCTTGGTTGCCATGGCAATAGCTATTGTGAGTAAGTGGTCCTTGTGGCAGAAAACAGTTTAATAAACCAAATGTTGAGGCCCAGTAGGAAGATCTGGTAGAGGCTTGTTGGTATCTTCTGGAGCGCAGGGCTGTAGGTGGGGGTGTGGCTGAGGAGGGCTGGAGGCTCTTGTCCCGCAGAGGTAGGCCTGGTGATGATGGGAGCGCTGCTCCTGTGTCCTCGGAGATCCCAGGGCTCAGCTCTAGACATCACCCAAGGCCAAGGCCTTGCACTTCCGCCTCCAGCTATGATGTAGGAGAGCAGTATACAAATCCAGACAAAGCATTGAAAACATCTGTTGGTGTCAAAACTGAGGCTGGTAGGGCAGGTATCCACCCCTAGGGACCCATTTCCATGCCGTGCAGTGGCCTGGGGCAGTGGCGTGCTGTTTCTGTGTCCACATGCTCTAGTTAAATAGCAAACCTGGAAAGAGTCGTCTGTGCTTGCTACACGGCTTGTTTCCTTCCATTTTTTCTTGATCTACTCCAGTCAGGTTTTGTCCCTATTGTTCCCCTAAAATGCTCTTGTCAAGGTCACTGCTGACCTCTGGTGACCAGATCTATTGCTAATGCCCTGTCCATGTCCTTCTTTCCTATCAGCTACTTTTGACACTGTTAGTCACTCTTTTCGTCCTTGCTCTTGGCTTCTGCGAGACCCCAAGTGGGGTCCTTCCCCTCTCTGAGCTGGGGCTTCTTCCTCCCTGACCCTTAAACTCTGGGGGACCCAGGGCTCAGGGCTGAGTCCTCTTGTTTGTTCTGTCTTTGCACACTCCCCAAGGGATGTCACCTAGACTCACAGGTCCCTGGGAAATGTACCATGAGCAGAGACTTGCGTCCAGCAGGGTCTTCGGGAGCACCGCGGGATGGGCCCCTGTGAAGGAGTGAGGGAGGCTGGGTGAGGAGGGAGAAGTTGGGCTGTGATGCTGTTGTGGCAAAGGTTTCAGCCAGTGGGGCTGGGATCTGGGGAGGGCCAGCGCTGTGCTTTGCAGGAATCATGTCACTGAATTGTCATAAGGCCCTCATGGAGGAGGTTCTGTCATTGTCCCCATTTGCAGGTGAGGCTGGGTGACGTTCTTCAATTTGCCCTCCTCGAGGAGCTGGGACTCTGACCAGTCTGGCTGCCTCCCAGCACTCTAGCCTCTTCTGCTTTGTAGAGCTTATGAAAAGCATGTTGAATAACACAGAGCCAGGTCCCTTGGGGGCCCTCACAGGGTCTGCAGCTCTTCCACTTACTCCCCTCACCCTCGGGGCCCTTGAGCGTACAACTGCTTGGCTCCTCGGGCGCTCCTCGGGCCTGTCCCTAGAGCCCCTTACCCTGCCAAGGAGAGGAAACATGTCCCTCCAGAGGCCTGGGCCAGGGCCTGAGGCCCCACAAAGCTGTGGGAATCTCCTGTTTCATTTAAAGAGGCATGAGAGGTTTATACCTGTTTAATAGAAAAATAATGTCCTATAGCCCACATTTTTAACAAAAGGAAGATGCACTGGTCACCTCCTGTCTGTGCATATCCCAGGTGGATTACCTCATATCCTTGACCCCCTTATCCAATAGATATGGGGACTGAGAAGAGGGCAGATGGGCAGATTCTCCCTTCCCACCACCGAGGCCTGGAGCAACTGCCCACCACCCCTTTCCTTTCCTCCTGTATCTCCAGATGCTGTGACTCACTCCCCTGGGCTGGTGGCAGAGGACCTCCAGCTTCACGTTGTGGCTGTTAGGCTGGGAGCGGGGGTGGTAGAAGGTGGTACCAGAGGGGCCCTCCCAGCTTCTGTCCCTGTCCCCTCCTCAGACACCAGGGAGGCCATGTTTCAGGGTCCGACAGAGCTGTTCTCAGATGATGAAAGAATTCGAGCAGCCCCAGAGGCAAGATGAAGGGATGAGAGCCAGACGCTCTTTCCCCAGTCCCCTAATGCTGCCTTCAGCACATCCATGTTTACACACTGGAGAGAGGGGCTTGTTTCACAGGGTGCTGCCATCTGCCACAAATGGTTCTGAAATTTGCAACAACAAAAATGTCAGTGCCTCATTAAGCAAATCTCTAACCTTTACCTTTGCGAACCCATCTGCCTTCCTGAAGAGTTTTTGTATTTAAAATATGTGTGTAAGCAACTCTTGACATGCTCATAAAGACACTGGATAACTCTAGCTGGCCCTTTAGTGGACTTCTAGGACAGTGGGAGCTCTGGTATCGTCACCATGTATTTTAGATCAGTGCTGTTATCAATAAAAATGACTAATAAGAATTAAGTATTGCAGTAAACATTCCTTACGGGTACCATTTATTTCAAAACAACTTTTTTAGTTTGCACCAAAGTCAAAATAATTAACTAGGTAGCATTATTATTCTACAGGTCTAAGCCATGTACCCTTTACTTTCCTTTTCACTGTTACGGCCTTTTCACATTTCTAAATCCCAGCTGGATCTGTGACTACTGTAAAATGATGTAAAGCAGATTGGAATGTATGTGTATATATTGCACACTTGCACATCAGATTGAGGTACATAACGTGGTCCTTTTGCAGAGAATTGCCTTTTATTCTCCTTTGGCCTATTTTGAGTGACAGCAGTGCTTTCTTAGGGATATGACAAGACAAAGCTATTTTCTGCTTGGCTTTGGGCTGTATTTGTGCACTAAATCTTTATTCTAAAAAATAAACAGAAACTTTTCTGTAAAAAAAAATATTTGTATGTATGCCACACACACACAAGCACACCTACACACATGGGCCCTCATACACACAAGCATGCCCAGGTCCACACAACATCATGTGCCCATTACATACACAAGCACACCCATTCCACCCACAGCACTCCTTTGCATACACACAGGCGCACCTACATACTCATCCAAGCACGCAGACCCAGAACTGGACGCCGTGACCAGGACTGGAGTTGAAACCATTCTCACCCTTGCTGTTTCTAGAGCTGCTGTTCTCCAGGGAGAGAGGTGACATTCTCTGATCTCTCCAAAACTGCACTTGTCTTCGGCTCCTCAGAGCCTGGGGTGGTCTGTCGAACCTTTGGAGAGGCTTTGAATGTAGATTTGGGGTTGGCCATGGAAGCATCTGCAGAATTTTCACGGCATCCACTTGGGGCTGAAGCGAGAGTGGGCTGGACTGGCTTTAGGCACAACCTCCAGGGTTTCATTGACATTTGAAGTACTGGGTGTCAGTCTGAGGACTGAGCTCTTGGTGGGCGGTGGGCGGTGGGCGGTGGGAGTTGGAGGCGGAGGAGGAGCAGTGGTCCAGCATGGAGTCCCTGGGGTGGGCTCTGGCCCAGGCAGGGGAGGGAAGGAGTGACTGCCCCCAGGGCAGAGGCCGAGGGCCCTGAGAGGGCCACCTAGCCGTGCTCAGTTTTGGTGCTAAGGTCTTGGTTCTGCTCCCTCAGAAGAAGCACTTTCTTTGGTGGGCCTCATTTTCCTCTGCTGTCCCCTGGGGCAGCTCTTCTTTCACATTACTTCATGTTACTTCATCTAATCTTCTTGGGAGCCCAAAGTAGAGGCAGGCTTTGTCCCCGTTCTACAGCAAGAATGTCAGGTCAGACAGCTCGTGAGTTGCAGAACCAAGAGTGAAGGTCCATGTTCTTTCTTCTTTAGGAAAAGTTACTAGATTTTTCAAAATTACAAGAGCAACATAAGACATGTTTTATCAAGTGCAATAACACAGAGAGAGCTAAAGAAAAATAAAAACGCCCCTTCTCCCCATCCACACCAATTCCATCTCCCTGAGCTAAACATTAACAATCTGCCATGTAATTTTCTCTTCTTTCCTCGGTGATTATAGAAATGCATATATACGTACATAGCTCTCTCTTTACAGAGAAAATGAATCTTACCTTAACAAATGATTCCTCAACTTGTTTTCCCCCTTAAAATAATGGGGACATCTCTCCAGGGCAATGTGCTCAGATCCACCTCATTCTGTAGAATGACCTTACCACACTTGTGGTAATGGACGTTCCGGGCGCTTCAAGTCTTTGCCAATGTACACAGTGATAAAATAAACACTCTTTACAAAGGACTTTACATCCTCATGCTTTTATTTCTGCTGCATAAAGCCCCCAAACTGAGATTACTGGTCAAAGCTTTGCAAATTTCAAATTTAAACACACCTTGCTGAATAATTTTTCCCAAGGTGGTAGGTATGAATACCTCTGCTAGCTGTGTTTCCTGATGCCTCACCAGCAGTGGATTTTATTATTCTTTCTTCGTTTTTGCCTTTCTGATAGATGAAAATGGCCTCTCACCTTATTTTGATTTTCTGCCTAGCAGTCGTTTCATACGTTTATTGGCAATTTGCGTTTCCTCTGTGATAAATTATCCGTATTCTTTGCCCACTTATTATTTGTATTGTCTTCTTCATATCAGTTTGGAGGAGCTCTTAGCATATTTCAGGGATTAGTCTTTTATTTGCCAAATGTGGCATAAATATTGAGTTATTAAATAATAGGGTATTTAGAGGTCCAAAATTCCAACTATGAAATAAATAAGTGATGAAAAGTACAGCATAGGGAATATAGTCAATAAAATTCTAATACTTCTGCCGGTGTCAGATGGTAACTACACTTATGATGGTGAGCATTTTGTAATGTATATAACTGATGAGTCACTATACTGTACCTCTTAAGCCAATATAATAATATATATCAACTATACATCAGCAAAAGAAAACTCAGTATCTGTAGGATCTCTAAAAACATACCTAACTAAATAATAGGAATTATTTGTCTCTTGAATTTGTTAACAGTATTCCTACCATAGGAAAATTCTTAATTATTGTATAGTCCAGTCTATTTACTCTTTCCTTAATGGCTTCTGGGCTTCCTGCCCTTCTAAAGGATCTTACTCAGTGTTTGGTTATTCTAATAAATTGTATTATAATATTTTTATTACTTTTTTATATTTATATTTTAAATTCATCTAGAATTTATTTTAGTATCTGTTGTGAAGCTCGGGCCTCATTTTTCTTCCATATGAATAGCCAGTTATACCACCACTATGCCAAACTATCTTTTCGTTTCTTAATTCAAGTATACTTGACTTTAATTTTTTTTTAATTTCCCAAATTATCTTTTCTTCCGTGAATTAGAATGCCAATTTGTCATGTACGGAGTTCTTGTATATATTATTTCTAGATTAAATTCTATTCACTGATCTGTTTGTCTTTTCCTTAGCCAGTATCACAGTTTCAATTACAGTAGCTTTAGAGTGTCTTTTTAACGACCTACAAGGCGAGTCGCTTCCATTGTGTTTTGCTTTATTTTTGGGGTGAGGAGGGTGGAGGCAATATTTGTTATTCCAAATGACCTTTAAAATCTTTTTGCCAAGATGAGAGCAAACAGAGAAAGCGACCCGTGTCCCCACTGGAAGGGCATCTGTATTGGCTGGAAGCCCCTGCTCCTGCCACTCCCGCAGGCACTGACTGGCCTTGCGATCCTGTGAGTTCATGGGAGTGAGGGGAGAAAGGTAACAGCAGCTTTAGCCAGAGCATGGAACCTTCCCTGTGCAGAATGCTGTTGTGTTTTTCATTTGGAAAAGAGAAACAAATTCATATTTTGTTTATAGGGCTTGGTGATTATGTTTTGTTTAAAACGTATAATGGATCAGAGATGACTTTGTGTCGGTAGACAGGCTGCAAAAATTCCCTGTACATGCCTCTTTAGGTATGTAGGTAAGTCTTCTGTTTGTTTGTTTAAAGAGATACAAAGAGGTAGAGCTGCTAGATAGGAGGGCATGCACATTTAACATTCCTATAGCTACTGCCAAATTGCCCAGGCCTCCTTGGGATCCTCTCAGGCCCCAGCAGTCTCCTCACCTTGTCTTTTGGCCCGTTTGGACCTCAGAGAACATAAACGAGATTGGTTCCCAGTACAGCTGCTTGAGAAAGCTATCAAAGAAGGTTGGAGGCCACCTTGGAGTTGACACAATGCTCCCGCATCCCAGCCCCCACCCCCTCCCTGCCCCACTCAGCCATCTCAAAGGCACAGATCATACAAGATACCAACTTTGGATTTCCTTTCTGGTTTTTCTTCCTGTCTGTGGAGATCTCCCAACTCTAATAATTTTCAGCAGTACTCAGTGTGCAAGACATTCTTCCTCCGCATAATATTCACACACACACACGCACACACACACACACACACATACAGATCTAGAAGTGCTTGCTGTGTGGCAGTGTCTTGGGAGTGCTGAGCTAGATTCTATCCCTGGCTTTGTCCTTTTTTTCAAAATCTATATTTAAGCAGTTTGGCCCAAAAGGGAATTAACCTAGTCAGGGCTCCAGTGAGTGCCAAATGCTTGGGATTGCCCTGGGGGTTCTGAACCTGAAGTCTAAGAATGGGCCTCCAGAGTCTGTGAATCTCTGAAACCACCTGCAGCAGCATGTGACTTTATGTGTGCTTTTCTTCTGAGGAGCTTCCAAAGGTTTGAACAGGATCTCAGGGCAGGTGTCTGATCACTCCCCTCCCTCCCCAAAATGGTTAAGAACCACTGCCACAGGGACAGAATAAGGAGCTTTATAACAGGCAGAGTAAAGAAATGGCATTCTAGAATCTACTGCGGGGGTGGTGGGTGGTTAACAAGAAGGGATGGGAGGAGGAACTGTATGCAAAATTTTATGTGAATATACCTTCTGACACTAGGACACAGAGATTTCATTAGATCCCAAAGAGTTCATAACTCCCAAATTTAAAAGTCACAGATACAGTAGCTTACTGATGTTTGTTATATTAAGGTCATCTGAGAGGATAGATATTTCTAATAGTATTTTTTTCAAAATGTAAATGCATTTAGTTCATTATAGACAATCTGACAAAAAATTTCTAAAACTCACCTGTAAGCCCAACACCCAGAGATAATAAGAGTTTGGGTTTTTTTTTTAAAGATTCTTCCAGAGTGTCTGGTATCTGTCTGTCTGTTTCTCATTCTCTCTTTCTTCCCATATATGTATGTGTATGTATATGCAAACCTAGAATCATAATGATTTTCAACATGATTTTTTTCTACTTAATATTTTATGGGTTCTGTCTCCTGTTGTTAGTTTCTGAAACAATGTTTTCAAACTGCTTTTAGTAATAAAGCTGTTATTTTCAAGCCAAATCTTACACAGGAGCCTAAAATATAAAATAGATAAAAGATGAGAAGTTCTAGCTAAGACACTGGGAGAGAAAAAACACAATTTGAAAGCCACTGCTTTAAAAATATGTGTTTTAATGGTTCCATAGTATTGTATTATATGGATATGTAGGGTGGCCAGATCCAGATTTAGCACATAAAAATACAAGATGCCCAGGTAAATTCGAGCTTCAGGTAAACAGTGAACAAGTTTCTAGTAGAACCGTGTTCCAATATGAATTTCACATAAACAATGAAAATTGTAAAACAATGAATATTATTTTTAAATCCCATGCAATATTTGGGGCATACTTACATCAAAAAAAATTATTCATTGTTTATATGAAATTCTAATTTAACTAGGCATTGTGTATTTTACATGGCAACCTTATGCTGTGCTGTAGTTAATCTAACCAAGCTCCCATTGTTGGACATTTGGATCATTTCTATTGTTTTACTAGTATAAAAAGTATCGAGCAGTTTATCTTTGTACTCACATCTTCATATCCTTCTTATTTTACAGCACCTTAGGATCAGATTTGCTAGACCACAGGTTGTAAACATTTTAAAGGCTTTTGACACATTTGTCCAGTTGTTTTCCACAAAGGAGTGCACCCTCAAGAGCCATGTATGCAAGTGCCTATTTTGGGAGGAGTTAAATATGCATAGATCCATTATTAGTGGTTTATGTTAGCTTGTCCTTCTGCCCCAGCCAGATTCTGAAACCTTAAACTAGTAAGTGCAAGTCTGATCCATGGGGTCCAGGATAGCCAAAAGGTCAGCCCAACAGCATCTGCGTGCTTCGGGTCAGGAGCCAGGTCTGAAAAGGAATAGGGTAGAGATGTGCAGGCTCTTCAAAGGAGATGGGGTCACTGTGACAGACAATGCAGAAGTAAAAGTAAGCTTTGAAGAACTGGGCCCATTAGAAGGCATTATTTTTAGTAAGCAGCCTTGTGTTCCATGAAGACAACCATCCCAAGGAGGGGAAAGGTTACAGAGGAAAAAGTCTGAAAGGGCTTTTTTTTTACCACTTAACAAATAAAAATTGCATAAACATAGTAATAACTGAAAGGATGGAAAATCACCCTTAATCTTTCCACCCTAACAAATCGCTGTTTTTATTTTGTGGTATGACTTTCTTGTCAAGCTCCATAATTTTTGCATAGCTGCAGTCCCAGAGCATATACAGTTTCTCTCCTGCCCTGCCTCCCAGGATTACACAGGCATTTTTCTGCACTGCTGCAGAGCTTTCGTAGTTAATAGTTAATGTTATTTTTTCTTGATTTCACAGGTGATAATTATTTATTAAGACAAATTAGATCATCCAAACACATATTAATCACAACATGCATATTAATTTGTAGCTGCTGTTTTTTCACTTAACTGTACGGTGAACAACTTTCTTTTTTAACGTGGAAAAACACTTCTACATCTTTTAAAATAATTGCAATGTATTCTATCGAAGGGGTGTATACCAATTCCCTATTACTGGGAATCTACAGGGTTTTTTTTCTCCACAGTCTTTTCCATTAAAATGGAATTCATTTTTAGTCATTTCCTTAGGACAGATTCCTAAAATTGAATCAAATATACACATCTTTTTCAGACTCTTGATATGTACTTGCAAATTTACCTTTAAAAGATTTATACCAGTTTATATTCTCTCTAATCACTCATAAGAGAATACTTATTTCCCCACAGCCTATAACAGTTATTGCAAATGACTGCCAAATATTTTCTTCAGTTGATGGAGCATAATTTACTTACTCTTTTCCATGCTGTTAACATTTGGATTGTTTTCACATTTTCATTCGTATAAATAAAACTGTTATGAACATCTTTGTGTCTATCATAGGAGGGGAAACAAGAAATTGATACCACATCCAGACAAGCTTTGTCATAAACAGATGTCATAAACAGTTCACTTGGGTATATAGGAGATTTGGGGCCCAATTGGCACACTGCCATGGTTAGGAGAAGGTAATGGTCAGAATAAAACAGAAAAGGCCATGTGCCAAAGGATATAGCACTAGAAATGTACTGCCAGACAGTTTTCCAAAAGGGTACTAATTTAATAACCATTCTGGTGGCTTAAAAATGATTTAATGTAATATTCAAAAATATTAGTCAAGGAAGAAAAGCTCTGTCCACCATTAACTGATAATAATGTCATTCCCCACAAATGACTCTTCAACCACAATAAAAACACATGGTTCTGTCCCTCCCAGACCCAAAGCTAGCATGTCCATCTGCCTAGCTCATGCACACTGCAAGAGCCACTAGTGGGGCTCCCAGGTTAACCTGCTTCCTGCAGCACCCCCATTCTAGAGATCCTTTACATTCTTACCTCCTGTCCAAAGCTTAAGGCCCTGGAGGGAGCAAGTACCATTTGGTGACACTTAACAGAGCTTCTGTGGAACTAGGGTCTCTGGGGCACAATGCACACATCTTGATGTGACAAACACCCCGTGAGCACCTAGTGTGTGTCAAGAACAGCTATAGATCTTGGCTTTTCAGAGATCCCCCACAATCTGCAGTAACTATGTGTTGAAGAATGATGGGTGAATGGATGTAGTTACAGATCATTCAATGTTTGCAATGGAAGAGGCCTCAAAGATCATCTTGTTCAAAGCCTGTCCATTTGTACAGTCATTTAGTGAAGGTCTCCCATGGACCAGATGCAATGATTTCATGTAATACATGCAACACCCCTGGGCAGTGAGTATCCTTACCTGTTTCTGCAGCTGTGAAACTGCTAGGCTCGGGGGTTTTTTCAGGTGCTGCAGGATAGCCTGAGGGACTTGGCTGACAGCTCTCTTCATCTCTCCTTCCACCAAGTTACTAAGTTAAGCACTCAACACCAGGCACTTTAGAAGAAGTTAAAAAAAAAGATTAAAATGGATGAAATGGAAAAGAAAATTGCACTAATCGCCTATGTGCCTGAGTACCAGCCTCTTCAGGGTGTACTTCTGTGGCCAGTGCCTGCAGCAGTAGTACAGGTGAAGTTAATGGGCCTGACCAGGCTTGGCTTCTTAGTACCCCTTTCCCTGCACCCCATTTTCAGTTGTCAGGCTTATGCTTTGGGGAGAAATCAGGAGAAGTCAAGCAGGGTCTACAAGCATTACCTGAATGTTCAATTAATTTGCAACAGTGGCCCCACCCACTAGGGCTCTGCCCTGTGTACTGCTCTCCATCTCCTCCACTCTGAAGGGTAGCAGAACATGCTGCCCCCAAATATGCCACTTTGGCATATGGATTGTTTTGTACTGTAGCCACTTGAAAACCAGAAAATGCAAGGAGAGGCTTTCTCTGAACTCCCCTATCTGCCTGAAGACAAATCCTCCAAAAGGAACTCACTGGTCATAATTCCCTCCGAGGGAATTTCATGGACCAGGGAGGATGGACTCTTATCATAGGAGGGGAGACAAGAAATTAATACCACATCCAGACAAACTTTGTCATAAACAGATGTCATCCCTCCGTTTTCCTAAGGGCCCACCCGTCTTCCCTAAAAGCCATCTATTCTCCCCTAAGAGACCTATGTCCCTATCCCCTTTCCCTATTAAGTGCTATTTAATCTTTAAAAAAAGTAATCAATTTTCCCAGGTATCACCCATTATACATGTGGTATACATGATAATAAACTTCTATTTGTTTTTCGTTTGCTTTCTTGTGATTTATAAGAATATATGTTTGTCTTTTTTCTTGGTTCCTGGCTCACAGCACCCCAAACATTTGGAATTTCCTGAGTGATAAGAGCAATGGGAGCATCTTTTATTATAATATTGGGTCTCTTGTCCTCAGTCATGTTAGTGAGGTGACTTTTGGATATAGGCTGGTTGCCAAGGGAACCAACTATGAATAGAGGGGTGGAACTCTCAGTACCCCATCCCCCACTCCCACCAACTCCACCCTCTCTGATTTCCAGGGAGGGGGAAAAGGGTTGGAGGTTGAATCAAGTACCACTGGACAATGAGTTATTGATCATGCCTATATAATGAAGCCTCCTAGAAAATCAAAAGGAGGGGGTCCAGAGAGCAGTCAGGTTGGGAGACCAGAAAACTTCCATGTGCCACCATGCTGGGCCCCAAACTCTTTGAGCACAGAAGCTCTTGGTTGAGGACGTTGCCCTATTTATCTGTTCATCTAGCTGTTAAATCCTGTCCTTCAATATCCTTTGTAATAAACTGGTAGTTTGGTGAGTTCTGTGAGCTGCTCTATCAAATTAATCAAACCCAAGGATGGGCTTAGTGGAATGTCTGATTTTTAGCTAGTCGGTCTGGAACACCAGTAACAACGTGGGCTTGTGACTGGCATCCAAAGTAGAGGTCTGTCTTGTGGGACTGAGCCCTCAACTCGTGGGATCTGCTGCTGTCTTCAGGCAGATAGTGTCAGAGCTGAGTTGAATTGTAGGACACCCAGCTAGTGTCTGAGAATTGCTTGTAGGTGCTGTAGAGGCAACCCTGCTACATGTTGGAATTGGGTCCTAGAAGCCTCTACCTTTTACTACAGGAGTTTCAGCCAAGAGCTCAGAAGGGTAAAGGGAAATTATTTTTCCTCCCTTACAACTTCCTTTCCCCTCCTCTCCAGGAGTAGCTTGTTCCTGCTTGGCACTTCTGTCCCCAAATGGTACAGCTGAGCAAGGGCTTGTTTTCTTCCATTTATTTATACCAGAGATTCACTCTGAAGTTGATGCTGTTTATTATTATACTAATTAGCTCAACTGGTTTAGCTTAGAGAAGAATTAAGGTTTATCTGATTTTTTACAAAGAATTTTATTGTAAAAGAATAAATACTCGTAAAAATCCAGACTTGTATAAAGGTCTTCCACCCTATTCCTCTGCCACTTTCTAGAAGTGCCCACTGTTTATTTTTCTAGATACATCTATGTATATTCTAGATATATCTATGATATATTCCCGTGTATTTTTCTAGATATATCTATGCATTTACATATGCACTTATTTATGAACTGTTTATACACACAATATACATACATAACATTCCTTCTAATATTTGTTTAGAATTCTATTGTAACTATAAATTTATTTATATCAGTCCTCTACTGATGGGCATGTTATTTTCAACATTTCATATAAATACTACTGTAATTAAGACACTTGTACATTTCACATACTCATGGAATTTAATTACAGTTAAAGTTAATGCCTAGAAGTGTAAGGTGAGCATATAATCGATCACTTAAACTTAGACAAATTCTACTTCAGAGTGGCTCCTGGGACTCTCAGGAAAACAAGATATGTTTTAACTGAATATGGAACTTCTACTGAGTGAAAAAGTATTTAAAATGCTGCTGTTGTCTCGATCATAACAATTTATATCCCACCAACACATAGAAGGGCTCCTATTTCTTCAAAATTTCAAAACACTCAGCATTATATTAATATTCTTGAATTTGCCAAATTAGCAAGAAATTATAGCATTTTAACTTGAATTTATTTTAAAGTGAATGAGGTTGAACATCTTTAATTTATTGGCCATTTGTATTTTATGTTTCTATGAACTACTTTTCATATCCTCATATCTATATTTCTTTTCAATTATTGGTCCTTTTCTTAGTTATTTGTAAGAGCTCTTTCTATATTAAAGAAGTTAGTCCTTTGTTTGGCATCCTATATTCCGCTAAAATTTTTTTCCCAGTGTGACTTGACTTCGTGGTGTTTTTAGCCTTATAGAAATTTTAAGCATTTTTGTAGTTTTTAAATGATATTTAGATTTTATGTCCAAGACTGCAAAAAAACAAGAACAAAAAGTAACTGTTTTTTTCTTTATTCTTTTTTAAATTTAAATTTTTGAGCCACCTAGAATTTATTTTGGTTTAAGAAATTAATTCAGCTTTGTTTCCACATTGTCTAACCCTAACATCATGCACTGAATAGCACATCTCTCCCTTCTCTCTATTTGAAATGCAACTTTATGCCAATCCTCCATATGTACTTGGGTCTATTTCTGACCTCTCAACTTTCTTCTATTGATCTATTTGGCTTTATGCCAGTATCTTGCTATATAAAGTCTGTAGTCTGTAATATGTCTTTTTTTTGGCGTTAGACTCTTTATTAAATCAATTCTACCAGTACCACACTGTTTTAATATAGCTATGCAGTTGGTGTTAATATTAGATGCAGTGATTTCCATTTTATTCTTCTTTCTCTTTCATCCAAATGTATTATTTAACTGGAATTCTTCAGTCATCATCCACTGTTGGCTTGATTGTCACTCCTCTTCTTATTTGACCCCAACCAATTAAATGCAAGTGTTTTTCAACTCTTCAGCTAAGGGTAATTTTTTCTCCTACTTCTGTGCACACAGGATTAGTCAATACGATTTTGCCCAAATCAGCCTTGACTGCACTAACTCTTCCTCCCGTTGACAGGGATCCTGCGTTTACCATGAGCACTTCGTTCTTAGGCAGCTTTTGCACCTTTGCTGCTTTCTTATCTCCTTCAGAGCGTAAACCTAGAAGGCGTCTAAGTAGGAAATAGGAGATTTCCAACTCTGTGAAGATCTCAGGTAAAGCTCCAACTGCACCAAGCACTTGCCCTACCATTCTGTCAGCCCAGCACAAAGTGGGGTCAATTTTAGTCCCGACTCCAATAAGACCTCCTGGAGCAGCATACTGGAGATCATTATGCTCAGCAAAAAGGGACACAATTTTGGAAAAGATCTGTTTACACATGAGTTTTCCTTCACTATCTTTGGAAACAATGCCAGGTCTGACTTCAATCTCCTGGCCCACCTTTAAAACTCCTTTCAGAATACTACCACCAGCTACACCACCCTTAAGGTCATCAACTTCACAGCCAGGTTTATTGACATCAAAGGACCAGATAACAATAAGTCGGGGCTCTGAAGTAAAGTCCCTTGGGGGTACTGGAATTTTCTTTACTATGTCCTCACAGATAACTTCAATGTTGTATTTCAGCTGAGCAGAAATTGGAATGATAGGAGCCCCTTCTGCTACTGTACCATGTACAAATGCAAGGATCTGTTCATACTCTTCTTTAGCCTGACTTTCTTTTACCAAATCTATTTTATTTTGTAGAATCAAAATATGCTTCAGTTTCATGGTTTCTATAGCAGCCAGGTGTTCTGAAGTCTGTGGCTGAGGACAAGACTCATTACCAGCTATCAACAGCAGAGCTGCATCCATCACGGCTGCACCGTTCAGCATAGTAGCCATCAAAATATGGCCAGGACAGTCAACAAAGGAAACACGTCTGACTAATCTGAAGTTCCCTTTGGTCCCAAGAATGCCTGTTGGAAAATCATCAGGTGTACTACTTCCACAGGATCTGTAATATTCTGGCCGAGGACAGCTTGGGTCGTCAAGTTTATAGATCTTGGCATTAGCATATCCAAGCTTGATTGTAATACTTCTTTCTAGTTCATTTTTGAACCTGACAGTATGAACTCCAGAAACAGCTTTTACAACTGTGGATTTCCCATGAGCTACATGACCAATCGTACCTATATTAATTGTGGCTTGTCTGTTGATGACTTCGTGGGAAAGTGGCATCAACTTGGTAAGATCCAAGGTGGCGAGATCCTGGCGAGAAAGATGCGGTTGGGACAGAGTCAATCCAGACTCACTTCCCACCATCTTGCCCAGAGAGGAAGGAAGTGACCCGGTCACTGCCTGTTCACACTCAGGTCCCCTCGGGGGCCAGGGAAGCGGAGACAGGAAGGCAGACTAGGGCCTTGGCCCGGGAAAGGAGGATGACTGGGGCAGCAGGCACCTCACAACTCGGACAGCTCTTCGCTTGAGTTTATTCAATGCTTGCCGGAAGGCTAAGTAAAAAACACAAGGCAAACTTTGGGGATCTATTCGTCGCAGACCTATTGGGATAGTTGTTTGCAGGCAACTCTGAGGGAAGCCCCAGAAAAGGCCCCTCGCTAGGTGGGTGACGCAACCGCGGAGCGCGCTGGCGAGGGAGAAGTCATTTGCGCTTGTGCGGATGGCCCATAGAGTTTCCTGGAACCTGGGGATCTTCCAGAGTGTGAGGACACATAGTGGGAAAGACCTTTACTGATTGCCATAATTTAATAAGGCAAGATCGGTTCTGGGTCTGGCTCATCTGTGATGGGGCTTTTGACCGCAAGGAGGCTGCACGCTGAACTAGCTGCGCTCAGTGCAGGGCACATCACCTCTTTATTCTTTTTCAAGATTGTTGTACTTACTCAAGGACTTATGCCTTTCCACATAAATCATAGTGTAAATTAGTCTTTCTCTAACAAACAAGAAACCTTTCTGGGATGTTGAAAGGAATTACATTAAACATAAAAATCAAACAGGATCTGTTTTGTTCCTTTTTCCGTTTTTTTTAGTAAGAACTTAGATTGAGACTTTTCCATTTTGGTAATGTAACTATATATTGCTATAAATATGCCTATCAGCACTGCTGTAGCTGCATCGACAACTTTTGACGTTATAATTACTTTTTCTTGCAGTTATATGTGTATGTATTTTATTTATTTATTATTTGCTTTAATGTACAATTACATTAGCAATATTATGGTTACCAGACTCCCCCTATTATCAAGTCCCCACCACATACCCCATTACAGTCACTGTCCTTCAGCGAAGTAAGATGCTATAGAATCACTACTTGTCTTCTCTGTGTTATACTGCCTTCCCCGTATCCCCCCCCAATGCCCGCTACATTATGTGTGCTAATCGTAATACCCCTTCCTCCCCCTTATTCCTCCCTTCCCACCCATCTTGCCCAGTCCCTTTCCCTTTGGTAACTGTTAGTCTATTCTTGGGTTCTGTGAGTCTGCTGCTGTTTTGTTCCTTCAGTTTTTTCTTTGTTCTTATACTCCACAGATGAGTGAAGTCATTTGATACTTGTCTTTCTCTGCCTGCTTATTTCACTGACCATAATACCCTTTACTGCCATCCATGTTGTTGCAAGTGGTAGGATTTGTTTTCTTCTTATGCCTGAATAATATTCCATTGTGTATATGTACCACCTCTTCTTTATCCATTCATCTACTAATGGGCACTTAGGTTGCTTCGATTTCTTGGCTATTGTAAATAGTACTGTGATAAAAATAGGGGAGCATCTGTCTTTTTCAAACTGGGCTGCTACAATCTTAGGGTAAATTCCAAGGAGTGAAATTCTTGGGTCAAATGGTATTTCTATTTTGAGTTTTTTGAGGAACCTTCATGCTTTCCACAATGGTTGAACTAATTCACATTCCCACCAGCAGTGTAGGAGGGTTCCCCTTTCTCCACATCCTTGCCAACATTTGTTGTTGTTTGTCTTTTGGATTGTGGCCATCCTAACTGGTGTAAGGTGATTTCTCATTGTGGTTTTAATTTGAATTTCTCTGATGACTACCAATGTGGAGCATCTTTTCATGTGCCTGTTGGCCACCTGAATTTCTTTGGAGAAGTTTCTGTTCAGCTACTCTGCCCATTTTTTAATTGGTTTATTTGCTTTTTGTTTGTTGAGGTGCGTCAGCTCTTTATTTATTTTGGATGTCTACCCCTTATAGGATATGTCATTTATGAATATATTCTCCCATACTGTAAGATGTATTTTTGTTCTATTGATGGTGTCCTTTGCTGTACAGAAGCTTTTTAGTTTGATATAGTCCCACTTGTTCATTTTTGCTTTTGTTTCCCTTGCCCAGGGAGATATGTCCATGAAGAAGTCGCTCATGTTTATGTCCAAGAGATTTTTGCCTATGTTTTCTCCTAAGAGTTTTATGGTTTCATGACTTCATTCAGATCTTTGATCCTTTTTGAGTTTACTTTTGTGTATGGGGTTAGACACTAATCCAGTTTCATTCTCTTACATGTAGCTGTCCAGTTTTGCCAACAACAGCTGTTGAAGAGGCTGTCATTTTCCCATTGTATATCCACGGCTCCTTTATCGTATATTAATTGACCATATATGCTTGGGTTTATATCAGGGCTCTCTAGTCTGTTCCATTGGTCAATGGGTCTGTTCTTGTGCAAGTACCAAATTATCTTGATTACTGTAGCTTTGTAGTAGAGCTTGAAGTCAGAGAGTGTAATTCCCCCCACTTTAGTCTTCCTTCTCAGGATTGCTTTGGCTATTCAGGGTCTTTTGTGATTCCATATGAATTTTAGAACTATTTTCTCTAGTTCATTGAAGAATGCTGTTGGTATTTTGATAGGGATTGCATTGAATCTGTAGATTGCTTTAGGCAGGATGGCCATTTTGACAATATTAATTCTTCCTATCCATGAACCCAGGATGTGTTTCCATTTATTGGTATCTTCTTTAATTTCTCTCATGAGTGTCTTGTAGTTTTCAGAGTATAAGTCTTTCACTTCCTTGGTTAGGTTTATTCCTAGGTGTTTTATTCTTTTGGATGCAACTGTGAATGGAATTGTTTTCCTGATTTCTCTTTCTGCTAGTTCACCATTAGTGTATAGAAATGCAACAGATTTCTGTGTATTAATTTTGTATCCCGCAACTTTATTGAATTCAGATATTAGATCTAGTAGTTTTGGAGTGGATTGTTTACAGTTTTTTTTATGTACAATATCATGTCGTCTGCAAACAGGGACAGTTTGACTTCTTCTTTACCAATCTGGATGCCTTTTATTTCTTTGTGTTGTCAGATTGCTGTGGCTAGGACCTCCAGAACTATGTTGAATAAAAGTGGGGAGAGTGGGGATCCTTGTCTTGTTCCTGATCTTAAAGGAAAAGCTTTCAGCTTCTTGCTGTTATGTATAATGTTGGCTATGGGTTTGTCATATATGGCCTTTATTATGTTGAGGTACTTGCCCTCTATACCCCCATTTTGTTGAGAGTTTTTATCATGAGTGGCTGTTGAATTTTGTCGAATGCTTTTTCAGTATCTATGGAGATGATCATGTGGTTTTTGTCCTTTTTGTTGATGCGGTGGATGATGTTGATGTATTTTTGAATATTGTACCATCCTTGCATGACTGGGATGAATCCCACTTGATCATGATGAATGATCTTTTTTTTAAAATTATTTTTGAATTCGGTTTGCTAATTTTTTGTTGAGTATTTTTGCATCTATGTTCACCAGGGATATTGGTGTGTAATTTTCTTTTTTTGTGGTGTCTTTACCTGGTTTTGGTATTAGAATGATGTTGGCCTCGTAGAATGAGTTTGGGAGTATTCCCTCCTCTTCTACTTTTTGGATAACTTTAAGGAGGATGGGTGTTAGGTATTCACTAAATGTTTGATAAAGTTCAGCAGTGAAACCATCTTGTCCAGAGGTTCTGTTCTTAAGTAGTTTTTTGATTACCAATTCAATTTCTTTGCTGGTAATTGGTCTCTTCAGATTTTCTGTTTCTTCCTGGGTCAGCCTTGGTAGGTTGTATTTTTCTAGATAGTTGTCCATTTCTTCTAGGTTATCCAGTTTGTTAGCATATACTTTTTCATTGTATTCTCTCATAATTCTTTGTATTTCTGTGGTGTCTGTCGTGATTTTTCCTTTCTCGTTTCTGATTCTGTTTATGTGTGTAGACTCTCTTTTTTTCTTCATAAGTCTGGCGAGGGGTTTATCTATTTTGTTTATTTTCTTGAAGAACCAGCCCCTGCTTTATTCTTCTCAATTTTATTTATTTCTGCTTTAATCTTTATTATGTCCCTCCTTCTACTGACTTTGGGCCTCAGTTGTTCTTCCTTCTCTAGTTTCCTTAATTGTGAGTTTAGACTGTTCATTTGGGATTGTTCTTTCTTGAGGTAGGCCTGTATTGCAATATATTTCCCTCTTACCACAGCCTTCACTGTATCCCACAGATTTTGTGGTGTCGAATTATTGTTGTCATTTGTCTACATATATTGCTTGATCTCTGTTTTTTATTTGGTCATTGATCCATTGATTATTTAGGAGCATTTTATTAAGTCTCCATGTGTTTGTGGGCTTTTTCATTTTCTTTGTGTAATTTATTTCTAGTTTCATACCTTTGTGATCTGAGAAGCTGGTTGGTGCAATTTCAATCTTTTTTAATTTATGGAGGCTCTTTTTGTGGCCTAGTTTATGATCTATTCTTGAAAATGTTCCATGTGCACTTGAGAAGAATGTGTATCCTGTTGA
Source organism: Smutsia gigantea (assembly GCA_032199065.1). Classification (NCBI taxonomy): domain Eukaryota; kingdom Metazoa; phylum Chordata; class Mammalia; order Pholidota; family Manidae; genus Smutsia; species Smutsia gigantea. Next base: position 59,385 of record JAVSCE010004596.1, on the reverse strand, counting down.
TTTTGGATGGAGTGTTCTGTAGATGTCCATTAGGTCCATCTGTTCTCATACGTTGTTCAGTGCCTCTCTCATTATTTATTTTCTGTCTGGTTGATCTGTCCTTTGAAGTGAGTGGTGTGTTGAAGTCTCCCAAAATGAATGCATTGCATTCTATTTCCCCCTTTAATTCTGTTAGTATTTGTTTCACATATATAGGTGATCCTGTGTTGGGTGCATAGATATTTATAATAGTTATATCCTCTTGTTGGACTGACCCCTTTATCATTATGTAATGCCCTCCTTTGTCTCTTGTGACTTTCTTTGTTTTGAAGTCTGTTTTGTCTGATACAAGTACTGCAACTCCTGCTTTTTTCTCCCTATTAGTTGTATGAAATATCTTTTTCCATCCCTTCATTTTAGTCTGTGTATGTCTTTGGGTTTGAAGTGAGTCTCTTGTAGGCAGCATATAGATGGGTCTTGTTTTTTTATCTATTCAGTGACTCTATGTCTTTGATTGGTGCATTCAGACCATTTACATTTAGGGTGATTATTGATAGGTATGTACTTAATGCTATTGCAAGCGTTAGATTGGCTACCAAAGGTTCAAGGGTAATTCCCTTACTATCTAACAGTCTAATTTAACTCGCTTCGTATGCTATTACAAACACAACCGAAAGATACCTTTTTTTCCCTCCTTTTTCTTTCTCCTCCATTCTTTGTATGTTATGAATCATATTCTGTACTCTTTGTCTGTCTTTTGGGTGACATCTATTTAGTCTTAGGAATACTTCCATCTATAGGAGTCCGTCCAAAATGCAGTGTAGAGGTGGTTTGTGGGAGGTAAATTCTCTCAGCTTTTGCTTCTCTGAAAATTATTTAATCCCTCCTTCAAATTTAAATGATAACCTTGCTGGGTAGAGTATTTTTGGTTCGAGGCCCTTCTGCTTCATTGCAGTAAATGTATCATGCCATTCCCTTCTGGCCTATGAGGTTTCTGTTGAGAAATCTGATGATAGCCTGATGGGTTTTTCTTTGTATGTGATCTTTTTTCTCTCTCTAGCTGGTTTATTTATTTTTATTTATTTTATTTTTTAAATATAATTTATTTTATTATCATTAATCTACAATTACATGTGCAATATTACGGTTATTAAACTACCCCTTCATCAGGTCCCCCCCACCAACCCCATTACAGTCACTGTCCATCAGCGTAGTGAGATGCTATAGAATCACTACTTGTCTTCTCTGAGTTGTACTGCCCTCCCCGTGCCCCCCCAACATTACATCTGCTAATCGTAATGCCCCTTTTTCCCTCTTATCCCACCCTTCCCGCCCATTTTCCCCAGTCCCTTTCCCTTTGGTAACTATTAGTCCGTTCTTGGGTTCTGTGAGTCTGCTGCTGTTTTGTTCCTTCAGTATTTTTTCTTTGTTCTTATACTCCACATATGAGTGAAATCATTTGATACTTGTCTTTTTCGGCTTGGCTTATTTCACTGTCTCTAGCTGGTTTAAAAGCCAGCCTTTATCCTTGATCATTGCCATTTTAATTATTATATGTCTTGATGTTGTCTTCCTTGGGTCCCTTGTGTTGGGAGATCTGTGTATCTCCATGGCATGAGAGACTATGTCCTTCCCAGATTGGGGAAGTTTTCAGCAGTGACCTCCTCAATGACACTTCCTATCCCTTTTTCTCTCTCTTCTTCTTCTGGTACCTCTATTGTGCGAATATTATTCCATCTGGATTGGTTACACAGTTCTCTGATTGTTTCATTCTTAGAGATTCTTTTTTCTCTCTGTGCCTCAGCTTCTTTGCATGCCTCTTCTCTAATTTCTGTTCCATTTAACATCTCTTCTACTACATCTAATCTGCTTTTAAATCCCTCCAATGTATATTTCATTTCAGATGTGGACTTTCTTAATGATTGAATCTCCATCTTAAATTCATTCCTGAGTTCTTGAATATTTTTCTGTACCTCCGTAAGCATGTTTATGATTTTTATTTTGAACTAACTCTCTTTCAGGAAGATTCGTGAGTTTAGTTTCATTTGGCCCTTTTTCTGGGATTTGTGAGATTTTGGTCTGAAACATGTTCTTTTGACGTTTCTATTTCTATGTGGTGCCCTCTATTGCCCAGAAGCTCCAGTCTCTGGAGGTACTCATCCCCTAGAGTGAGGTTGGGGGTCGTAGGGGAGCAGAGTTGGTGCCTGGGGGGTGGAAAGATCTGTTCCCTGATTCCCATCTGCCCTTCCTGTCTCCCATATCAGAGCCAGTGGGCCAATCACACAGGTGTAAACCTCTGTGCTTGGCATCTCTAGCTCTTGTAGGTGCGGCCTCCCTCTGGCTGGCCTGATGCCACAGCAGTGACTGCTGGTTTGCGAGCCTGTGCTGTCAAGCCAGGAGGAAGGCTCGGCAGGCTGCGTATTACAGTGGGGGGCCTCGGAGATGAGTAGCCTTCCAGGGTGATGGAGTGTCTGAAGCTCCCTAAAGTTCCCAATCTGCTGGGCAGAGCACGCCCAGACAACCTTGTTCCCCTATCCCTTCTCCTGTGCAGCAAGCTCCGTGCAAACCCCGCCCCTTCAGTAGCCGTCTCTCTGCTAGGGAGTCTGTTGGACAGCCTGCCTTTCTCTTGTCCCAGAGCGGCCAGGTGTGGATCCTGTCCTCCACAGATGGCCAGAATCTGTCTCTCAAGCACTCCACCTGTCCCAGCTCCCCATCCTCCAGAGCACCATACAGTGTAGGTTTCTGCTCGCAAAGCAGATCTCCAGAGCTAGGCGTTCAGCAGTCCCAGGCTTCCACCCCATCCCCGCTCCATTTCTCTTCCTCCCACTGGTGTGCTGGGGTGAGGGAAGGGCTCAGGTCCTGCCGGATCAAGGCTTTCGTACGTTACCCTATTTTGTGAGGTCTGTCTGCAGTCTAGTGCAGCCTTCTTTCCTGTTGCTGTTTTAGGGTGTATTAATTACATTTTCACACTATCTGTGGTTTGGGGAGGAGTTCTCTGTCTCACCTCTCATGCTGTCCTCTTGAATCTCCATTGTAATATGTCTTAATATCTGTTAGTTCTATTTCTCTATCTTTAATTTTTTTTCAGATTTTCCCTGATTGTTCACTCATGTTTAAACTCTTCTGACCCCACTGCCAACCCCACTCAATGCAGTAGTTATTTAATCAGGATTGGATAGATTTTGTCAATTAAATTGGGGCAGTTTATATCTTTATATCATTGAGTCTTTTTCAAGAACGAGCTAGGTATTCCCTTTAAGGTTCTGTTTAACTATAGGATGGCCAGCAAGGAAAACGCAGATGAACATATCCAATGAGTGATTTATTTAGATTACATTACAATGCATGACGTAGTCATTGGGCTCTTGCGCATTAACAATGTGTATAGTTCGGTGAATGGTGTAAAGCTGTAGTGAATTCGGGGCATCATGCCACATTTCCATTGATCCCAGCTGTGATCAATTTGTTCTGATATCTCAATGAACAAATTTGTGTCTTTAGCATATCCTAGAAGATTTAACCAAAATGGCTCTATCCATTAAAAACTATAAGGATTATCCTGTTTCCAGATTTTATGGCCACAATGTGTACTGTACCTAGAACAAATACTGGACTTTGGGGAGAGGTGCCTGTTGATGGGGGCAAGTTGTACCTGCTCCAGCAGTGGCCCTTAAAGAAAGTCACACATGAGGCAGGCTGCTTTTTCCTGCATCCACTTACCCACCTTGTTTTTCTTGTTGCCTAATCTGATTTTCAAAATCTGCCTTTGTAATGTTCTCTCCTATTCATGGGTATAACCTAATTGTTTATATTAGTCATGAACCATAGTTAGGGCACCTCTAAACTTGACCCCCAGTGCTTATAATGTACTGCATTAGCCACTACTCTAATTTGGCTCTTGGTTCTAGAAAGTGTTATAAATCAAGGAGCCCAGCTCATGATTGGGGCCTTGCTGAGTTTTAATGATTTAAGTCTGAACCTAGCCCAGCTGGTCCTGTTTGGTGGCAAACAGGAAGGCTGTTGCTGTGCTTGAAATAGTCACACTGTATGTGTTCTGTGTACTACATGGCCCATTATTGCTTTTATTTTTCCAGTTAATATGTGACAGGTTCATGTTCAGTGGATCCTGATTATGAAACACCTGAGGGACAATGCTGACTTATAAACATTGATGTATTACACTCGCATGACTAGAGCACAACCAGGTGGTGACCTGCATGTTATGCTGGCCAGGAGGGTGTTTGCTGGGGCCTGAGGAGTCCTGAGGTTGCCCTGTGTCAGCCGTTCTCCCAGCTCGCGTCTTTCTCTCAGCTACAGAGTGTGGCAGTGTTGTTTGGGGGGACTGGTACCATCAAGCAGACAAGAACCTGAACAGGAATTTGCTCTGTCCCCACTTCTCTGTGACCGCAGCTGAAGGTCGTCAGAACCCTGAGGGTGTCCCTGGCTGCGGGGAAGACTGAGGAGGGCCCAGACTAACACAGGGAAATTTGGTTACGTGCTGTTTTGGTTTGAGTAATACAGACTCTTGCACTTTTCATTTTTTCCATGTCCTGTCTAGCCATAAACAGAGAATTGTTTCCATGCCTGTGTCAGGCCAAGAGATGACAGCACTAGGCAATTCCCCATCCAAGCCCCAAACTGGTGCTCTGAACCCTGAGCTCAGGAGGGAGGCAGCTCCAACCTGCTCTTGTCTGGGCCTGCTTGTGGCCCCAGCATCAGAGGCCAGCTTGCTTTGAGGCTGAGGGACTTAGAATTGGAAGGGGGGGGGGTGCCAAGCACATCTGGGCCCAGGAGTAGTCTGGAGGCACAGAGAAAGCTCTGTGCTTAGGCTCTACAGCCAGACAGCCTCAATTCCAGTCCCAGCCCAGCCACTCAGCAGCCGTGTGACCTTGAGCATGTTATTTTACTTCTCTGGGCCTCAGTTTCTACTTCTCTAAAATGAGGAAGAGAAGAGCACCTGTTTGACAGGATTACTTGAAGATAGAAATAAGCTCCTAGCATAGCACCTGGCTCACAGTAGGTTCTCAATGAGCAGTCAGTGTTTGCTCATTACTATGGAAGAGGCCAATCTTTCCTCATATTCTCCAGCAGCTGTGGCTGGGAGGGTAAGACAGGGTTCTGGTGCCCTTCACAGACCCAGGAATGCTCTGTTCAAGCTGGGTAAACTGAAAATCAGCTGGAAACGGAGCTATCACACCACACTGTCCCTAGCATGGACCACTTCCAGGATCTAGATAGCCCTCCATCTCTAGATGGCTTCTGGGCCAGGCAGAGCATGGGAAATGGGACCTGGGGAGCTTGACTGGACTGGAATCCCCCTGAACCTGAGCAGAGACTGTCCAGAACAGTGTTCTTATTCCTTGTCCCAGCCTTAACTAGAGGACCCTGAGCTCAGATCCCTAAGGGAATGGGGAATGTTTCCCCCACTTTCTTGGTGAGACCACTAGTGTCCTAAAGGTGTGCGGTCATCAGCGCCCCTGGAGAAGTCAGGTTATGGTGGGAAACTTAGCTGGAAGCCCAAGGGGGGCCTCCCAGGCAGCGCCTCCCTGTGCTCCTCGGCATGTAATTGAACTAGAGCCTCCTTGGCCTGCGGGCATAAAGTGTTGCAAGGTGGTGGTTTCTGAAGTAACCATAGAGGCTCCAGCTGAGTTGCAGTTGGCTCCACTGCTGCTGAAGCTGGACAAAGAGAGGCCAAAAACCAGACTCACAGTGAAGCCTCCTGGATAGGGGACCAGGGGAGATGGCTTCTAAGGTCCTTCCTGGTTCTCAATGCTGTGATTGCACCAGCCCATGACTGGCAGTCACTCACCATCCTGCATCTGTGTAAAGCTGTGGCTCAAACCTTCCCCTTTGCTTGGCACATTGAACCTTCTGGAAACTCCTAATGCTAGAGTCCCACCTCCAGAGATTCTGACTTAACTGACCTTGGGTGTTGGACTTGAGTATTGGGTGTTAGTCTCAGACATTGAGATTTTTAGATTTTTCCCAGATGAGTCTGATGCATGGACAAGGTTAAGAACTGCGGATGAAAAGGCAGATAAGCTAGTAATAATTAATCACTACAATTTATGTGCCAGATGCTGTGCACATTATCTACATCATCTGTGTTATTTACATCATCTCTTTTAATTCTCACCATAATCCCATTTTCTAGATGAAGAAACGTGCTCAGAAAGGGTAAGCAACTTTCCAAGGCCAGAGAGCAGTAAGCACTGGTATTCTATCCCAGGGCCATCAGATTCAAAGCCCAGGCTGGTAACTCTTGTAATAACTGTTTTTGAGGTTGTGTGAAAAGGAAGATGGGACACATCTGTGGCAGGCCTTGATACCCGAGGAGACCCTTGATATCCGAGGTGAGGTACCCCTGTGCCCAGGCTGAGGTTCCCGGCCCAGTGCCGCCGCCAGCATCTTCTGGTTGGCTAGAAGCACTGGCGGGTGAAGTGGGGTTGGCTACCTCCCCAGAACCCAGTGGCTTGTGGCAAGGCCCCCTGGGGCCCGCCTTTTCATGCGGGAAAGGTGGAACCTGAGACTCTGCACTCAGGGATGGTGATTCATGTGCTTGGTTTCCTACCTGTAGTGAGGGATGGCCATCTTTCAACTTGGGACACAGCATCAGATGAGATTTTGTTCCCAGAGGAGTGGGGACTGGTTGGGAGTCACATTTGTTCAACAGGTATTTTAGGTTTATAGCAGACTCAGGAAAAAAGTCAGGAGCCATCCATAAAATAGGACCAGAGCCTTTATATTTGCAGTTTCATTGAAATTTAGTGACAGGCAGACCCAGCAGGTACCTGTTTTACTGGCAGTAAAAGGAAATTAGGCAGCAGGTATTTATTTATTTATTTTGGGGGGGGGGCTTTTATTCTTTTTATTTATTTGTATTTAAAATTTTGCTATTATTAATATACAATTACATGAGCAACATTATGGTTACTAGACTCCCCCTATTATCAAGTCCCCACCACATACTCCACTGCACTCACTGTCCATCAGCGAAGTAGGATGCTATAGAATCACTACTTGTCTTCTCTGTGTTATACTGCCTTCCCCGTCTGCCCCCACTCCAACCCCACCCCCGCTACATTATGTGTGCTAATTGTAATAGCCCTTTTTCCCCCTTATCTCTCCCTTCCCACCCATCTTCCCCAGTCCCTTTCCCTTTGGTAACTGTTAGTCCACTCTTGGGTTCTGTGAGTCTGCTCCTGTTTTGTTCCTTCAGTTTTTTTCTTTGTTCTTATACTCCACATATGAGTGAAATAATTTGATACTTGTCTTTCTCTGCCTGGCTTATTTCACTGAGCGTAATACCGTCTAGGTCCATCCATGTTGTTGCAAATGGAAGGATTTGTTTTCTTCTTATGGCTGAATAATATTCCATTGTGTATATGTACCACATCTTCTTTATCCATTCATCTACTGATGGACACTTAGGTTGCTTCCATTTCTTGGCTATTGTAAATAGTGCTGTGATAAACATAGGGGTGCATATGTCTTTTTCAAACTGTGCTACTGCATTCTTAGGGTAAATTCCTAGGAGTGGAATTCTTGGTCAAATGTTATTTCTATTTTGAGGGTTTTTTTTTGTATCTTTAATCTACAGTTACATGTGCAACATTATGGTTACTAGACTCACCATATCATCAAGTATTTTAAGTTTTTTGAGGAACCTCCATACTGCTTTCCACAATGATTGTACTAATTTACATTCCCACCAGCAGTGTAGGAGGGTTGCCCTTCCTCCACATCCTCACCAACATTTGTTGTTGTTTGTCTTCTGGATGGCGGCCATCCTAACCGGTGTGAGGTGATATCTCATTGTGGTTTTAATTTGCATTTCTCTGATGACTAGTGATGTGGAGCATCTTTTCACGTGCCTGTTGGCCATCTGAATTTCTTCTTTGGAGAACGGCAGCAGGTATTTAAAGGGAGTTCAAGTTGTTTAAATCTAAAATTTTAGGGGTATGTGTTATGACTTAAAAAAGAAAGTTTACAAGGCTTGGGAATTTGGGTTGAACTGTTTTTGATGGAAATGACATGGAAAATATTTTCCTTCCTTCCTTATTTTAAACCTTCCACTTTGCTGTTCGTTTCCTAAATTTAGCAGTCAAGAAGAAATAAGCAAATCTAGCTGGAAAAAAACTGAAGCAAGTAAGACAAGTTTTAGAGTTTAATCAAAGTGTTGGACTGGAAATAAAACTCTCCAAGATGAGAAGTAATTCTTCCCCTCTTATAGAGCAGCCATTATTCAGCTTAAACAACTTCAGATGTGATTGACCTTATTGGACACAGAAGTGCTGGATTTGGCATTTCCCAAAAGGACAGACTGGGGAGGAGGCTGCTGCCTGTCAGCCAAGGACCCTCATGAGCCGGGAACTGTTGGCAGGAGGCTGGAGGGCTGTCGGGGGCTCATCGGGCCGTCACTTGCCTCCCCTGCAGCCCTCCTTCGCCATGGCAACTCAAGGACCTCTGAAGCTGTGGTCTGGATTGAACCCCCACCCCAAAGCCTAAGGGCAGCCCTGCCTGCCGGGAAAGCTGGGAGTGCCCCACCGGCTCTGGGCTCAAGTCACTGGGCTGCACGTCAGGGAGAAGCCTGGTATCATGGAGTGGAGGACTGCCACCTACAGTGTGTCATTGCCATAGGCGGCTCGTTTGTTGGGTTTTCTTTTTTTGATTTTGCTTCTTATTTTTGGGGAATGGTTTTCTATTCATTGAAAGGACTAAAGGACTGATATCCCTGAACTTTTGGTTATTAGAGAAAGACAGCCAATGCAAACTAGTTTAAGCAAAACAAAACAAAACACAAAACCCCAAAAGGGTAGGTAGGTAGGTAGGTAGGTAGATAGCTAGACAGACAGATAGGTAGCTAGATAGCTAGATGGATGGAAGGGAGGAAGGGAGGGAGGGAGGAAGGAAAAGAAAGAAAAACCCAAGGTGAATTTGGATTAGATGGGACTGGTTCCAGGAACCCTAAACAGTATCATCAGAGCTCCATCTCTTGCCTTTGACTGTTCCTTCTTGGCTTCATTCTCCAGACAAGATTTCTTCATGTGGTGGACAAGAAGACTCTCACCTCCCAAGCTTAGCAGTGCTGATAAAGAGAGCTCACCATACAGGAAAGTCTCAGGAAGGATACTGATTTTTCCAGATTGGATCAAGTGACCATTCCCATCCAGATCCTGCATCTGGGAGTGCAGTGATAAGATCAGCCTAGCCTGGGCCTTGTGCCCACCCGTCTGGTGGTAATGGAGGTGGTGGGACAGGGGGACAGTGACTAACAGCCCTTCCAGGAGCGTGTGAGTGGGAAGCAGATGATTGAGGCCGTCGCTGAAAACTACACTGCCACCTCCTTGGTCCACTTCAGTCCCAACTGTGTTAGCCGTGTGTGTGTGTGTGTGTGTGTGTGTGTGTGTGTGTGTGTGTGTGTGTGAGTATGTGCGTGCATGATTGTGATTGTGAGTGTGTGAGTGGGTACTGAATAAAGTTTGCTGAATAAAGGGATGAATGGGTGAATGAACAAATACCTAAACGTCCCTGCTCTCAATTTATAACCAACTGGAGAGGAAACCACTGCAAACAAATTTTGACACATCATGTGACTTCAAAAGCTCAGCTCTCACCTCCTCTGTGAGCCCTCCCTGACCACCATCTGCAAAGCTGTGGCCCCAGCCCCATCCTTTCATTCCTGTCCTGCCCTACTGTATTCTTCCTCATAGCACTTAGCACCATCTGATGCTCTATGCGTATTTTGCCTGTTTATCTCGTTGCTTCCGGCGACAAGAATATAAGTTTCACCAGGGCAGGGATTGTCAGTTTTGTTAAATGCTCGATCCTAAAGCCCAGAACAGGGCCTTGGTCGTTGTAAGACTCAAAAGCAATGGCTAATGAATACCTGAGTGATGGGCAGTCATGGCCTCAAGCATCGCCTTCCCTTCACACACGCACACGCCACACGCTCACACATGCACACTCACACACGCATTCCTGCCTGGGGAAGCTGGGGACTAGGTGCTCAGGGGAACACTGAGGCCCTGGGCTGTGGGTGGATGTTCCCCAGCATCAGCCAACACACTGGTCGCCTGTGCCGCAGGTCCAGCTGCCTGCCTGGGCTCATCCCTCTAGGACTAGGCCTGTAACAGAGGTCTGCTGCAGGACTTTGTGCACAGACAATCTCACCTGCCTTCCCGCCGCTGCTGTGGGCCCACAGCTCTAGCCCAAGCTGCTGGTGAGGTGAAGCCCAGGATGCACTCACAGTTGATGATATTTCAAGGTGCTCTGGGAACACCCGGCCAACAATTTGATTCAAATAATGAGATGTCAGGATCCATCTATCCATCCATTCATCTCAGGTGTGTCCTTCCCCAGTGTCTTTCCTCAGGGGATTCTGGGAGCTCAGAGTAAGGTGTGGCTGAGAGGAGGGAGGCTGGGCCATGGCATCTCATCCATCACTCCTCAGCGCTTAGCACTGGGGGGCCCAGCAGGTCTGACATGGGGCTATTTCAGCAGCAAGCACAGGGTCCCAAGAACATGAGTCCTTGTCGTGCGTTTGTGTTCTGGCAGTGTGGCATTAGCCCGTGAGGGCCTGCGTGTCCTCACACACAGTCCTCTGTGCAGCCGCTCCTCCAAGCCCTGGCGTGTTACTGGTCCGGCACCTCCTATGTGCCTTGCTTCGTGTCAGCCCCAGTTCACCCCCAGGAGACTGTCAACCTGTGGGTTGCTTGTCAGCTGGCAGCCTGGCTGGCAGTCCCCTCAGGACACCTCCTTTTGGGGGTTTGGGGTTTGGTGTGTTCCAGAAGTCACGCTGTGCATATCCAGCAAAGAGCACTGGTCATGAGTGTGAGCTTCAGAATCAGAATGGGCAGTTTGAATCCAAAACCTGCAGCTTAGTAGCTTGGACCTTGGGCTTTTTTTAAAAAATAAACTTAATTTTCTATAGCAGTTTTAGGTGTGCAAAAGGAAAGTACAGACAGTTCCCATATACTCCTGTCCCCGCACGTGTGGGTACTGTTTTTCACTTCTCGAGCCTCAGTTTCTTCATCTGCACAGTGGGGGAGATGATGATCTCCTGCTCACAGAAGTGGGGCGAAGAACAGCCAAGGCAATGCGCTTGGGCCCTGCCTGGCAGTAAGTGCCCCCCATGCAGTGACGGCCATGCCTCCTACCTGTGGTCCTTCTGATGCTGACCTTTGTCTCAGGTGACAGGAGCGCCCTCCGAAGGCCTTGATGAGAAGGCCTACCTGGCGGCCAAGCAGCTGAAGGCCGGAGAGGACCCTTACAGGCAGCACGCCTTCAACCAGCTGGAGAGCGACAAGCTGAGCCCCGACAGGCCCATCCGGGATACCCGCCACTACAGGTGCGGCCTCCACTGTGCCAGTGGAGGAAGAAAGGGGCGGAAAGGGCCAACACCAGTCAGCTTGTTTTCTGTCAGTCACCTGGATTTAAGAAATGGGCAAGATTTCCTCAGACTCAGTAGCGTTCTTGAGACATTCAAACGCTCGTGACTCCTGAGGTGCTGAGCAGGCCAAGGAGACCTCCAGCCAGGGCCAGGGAAGCCCCACCGCACCTCAGTCTGGAGTCCCCGAGAGAACTACCTGCCAGGGGACCCCAGGAAGGCCGAGGGTGAGCCAGGCTGGTGGTGCCTGACAGGAGAAGGGGCCCCAGCCCTGCCTGCACTGTGCAAATGGTGGTGGGCTGTGCCCTGCCCACTGGCATCACTTCCTTTATCTCTTCCCAACCTGCTGTCCCCACTTCCTCAGCAACTCCCAGAAGTGCTTCTCAGTTCTCCCAGCATGGTAGGTGAGAGAGGCACTACACCAAGATGAAGGCCGCCCTCCATGCTAATCCCAGCTCCAACTCCACTCAGCGCGAGTGACCGACTTGGGGAAGTCGGCAAGCCCTGGTGTCCTAGCTAGATTATATGAGTTGCCAGCTCCAGTCTCCTCTTCCTACCCTCACCCGTCTGAGCTCCTCACCCTAAAGTGTAGGCCACACCTCCACACCCCCAGCCTCAGCCCCTTCCCACCCACACTTAGTGCTCCCACAGGCCTCTGCTCCTCCCGCCTCCCTCGGTGCCTACACAGGCTGTTTCCTGCGCTGAACCCCCCCTCACCACTGCCATATCCAAAACATGCCCCCCCTGAATTCCCCTCAGTGTCTTCTCCTCCGGGAAGGTTCCTTGCCAACCCTTGGGGACCTCCTCTGTGCTCCACACAGACATCTAACAGGCCAGCAAGGGACTGCTGGAGCTGACCCGCCCATGTGCCTGCAGCTTCGAATGGCCCACGTGGGCCGTGCTGGGCCCCGCTGTGTGCTCGGTGCCCAGCTGCTTCTGTTTGGAGGGCAGGCGAGAATGACTCATGTCAGTTGCTTTTCCTTCCTGAAGCAGCTGCTCTGTAGCATGAAAGATGTGTGTGAGATGAGGTTGCAGAAGGGGTACTGCTTCCAGCACCTTTCTTGTCATTCAGGGAGGTGTGTCTGAAGTCCAGAGGGCTTGGCAGCCTGTACGAGGTGAGACTGCTGTGAGGTTGGGGAGCCCCAAACTGTGCGCACAGTCCTGTAACCCCAGCACTGTCAGCTTCCAGAAACCACTCATGCTACCAAATAGGGCAATAATCCCCTACTTGGGAAGAACCCTCCCCAAACATGCCCAGTCTAATGGTCAGTTGAGGCCAGGAAAGTTCTTTCTCCATTAGTCCTAGGGCAGCAGTCGCCCTCATATCTGCCTGTGTTGTGGGGCCTGCAAGGTTATATCCACGCAGTTCCACTTGGAAACCTTTCACGGGCAGCCCTAGACCCCAGGCCTGGTCGTTCTGCTGACCCAAACTGGTGAATGGAGGGCTGGCCTGGATCACCTCTGCCCTCCCACCCGCCCAGCCACCCTCTGAACATTCTCAGGTGTTCTCCGAGAAACTTAACCAGGGAATTCTTCTTGGGGCTACGCACATTTTGAAACCAGAGTCTTCAAACCCAAGGCTGAGTGGATTGGTGAGTCAATCCTCTCCTCCTGCCTCAGCGCTGCTGCTGGCCCTCTCCGCAGCCTGAGGAAGATCAGGGTGTGTGTGTGTGTTTGCATAGAGGGAGCAAAGGAGGTGCTGGCTCTGGGGACAGGGCCTCACAAGGAAGGGCCAGCATGCTGGAGTGAGCCATGCTTTTCTCCTTGGCCTTCCAGGCTGCAGCTTCTGCTGGACCGCAAACTGTCAGGCTAGTTCCTGGTCCAGCCCTCGATCTAGAGAGCCTCCTCAAGGGGAGCAAGGAGACCTAAGCCCCAGCATCAAGAAAACTCCCCACCACCTCCAAACTCAAAACACAGGCATAGGACAAACCTCTTCATAGGCTCTTGGCTCCTGGGAGCCAGAAAACTCCCCATCATCTTTGATACAAATCTCAGGGAAACAGGGTGGAGATGACTGGAGGGGCAGGCGGGGAGGAAGTCAGGTCCACCTTCAGATGCGATGTGGGTAGGTTAGTCATCTTCAGGTGGAGAATGGACATCCCTTTCCAATTCTGTCCTCCCTGATGGTCAGGGTTCAGGGGCAGAGACCTGGGTCCCTAGAGGTCAACACGGCGGGGCCGGGATCCCAGGAGGTGGCTGCTTCTCCCAGCACTCCCCATCTCAGCAGGTCAAGCCCACTCCCACCCCAAACCCCCATACCTCTGGGAGTATCCCTGCCTTCCCAGGAGCAGAGGTGAATTCCCCTCCTACTCTCCTGCAGCCCCTCTCAAGGAGAATAATTTTAAAGCCTCCCAGGATTTCACCCATGGGGGTCCCGGGCTGGTGGAACCCCTGCCTGTCTGACCCAGTCTGCTCTGCAGGGCAGGAAATGGGCCTGGGAATTGGCTGTAAGCTGTTGTCAATGGAATGAGTGCTGGAATGAAAAAGTAGCCACTGTTGGAATAGTCAAAGAGCAATTGCAATAAAGAAGATTGCCGTGAAAACCAGCTGCCTTCCCACCGGCCCCAGGAGCACAAATGAACACATTCGCAGAAATGCAGAGACCACAGGATGAAGGATGGCAGGAATGGATCGTTTTAATTCCCTTTCCTGAGGAGTGGGGACCCAAAGGGCCCAAAATGTGGTGTGGGGAGCACAGAGCTGCAGGGGGGAGGGAGCAGGTGGCGGGGACCGGCTGTGGTGCCTTCTGAGGCTTCCATTTGCCCGGGAATCCAGGAGGAGCGAGGCTGCTCTCCTGCCAGGCTGCAGTGCTGGGTAGCGGGAGGGAGGGATTCACAGGAGGGCAGGATGGAAGTGACCCCTCTCCAGATCCTACCAAACACCAGGAGCCAGAGGAAGAGAAGGAAGAAGATGCAGAGTGCCAGAGACAAAAGAGAGGCTGTTTTCCCTCTCCCCTCCTGCATCTTGTCTCTCTTGGCAGCGAGTTCTGTCTTCTGGTCTAGGGCTGGATCCTGGGGCCTGGTTTGGTGCCTGCACACATGCTTCAGTGTGCAGGCCTCCTAAATGCTTCAGTGACTGTGGGCTCCAAGGGCCCTAGGTCTTGGTAAAGAGTGCCCAGGCCTGGGAAGTTCCCCCAACCTGTGGCTTCCCTCCAAGGACTCCAGGCCGGGTGGCTGAGTGAGGAGGAGCGTAGATGTGGAAGGGCAGGGCTCATGTCAGGTTTCTGGCTCGCCTTCTCTGTCCCACAGAGGTATTCCAGGAGGGCAGCAGGCTGGACAAAGAGAAGCCTCAAGCCCGCCCTGAGGATGCTCCCACAGCTGCCCTCTTTCCTCTGCTCCCTTCTCAGTTGCCCATCCGTGTCCTACTCCGTGGACCTACCGGCCACCAGTGTTGTCATCACCTTCCACAATGAAGCCCGCTCCACCCTCTTGCGAACAGTGAAGAGGTAAAAGCCCTGCCTTGGGACTCTCATCTCAAGGGCGCTGCCCCCTGGGGCTCCAGGGTGATCTGCTCAGGGCTGGCAGGCAGGACACTGAGATAGGGTGCTGTGGCCAGATGGCGTGAAGGCCAGCAGACTCTGGGAAGAGGAGTCCTGCCCCTCTGAGAAGCTGGGGCAGGTGACTTAGTGTCCAGAAGACCCCAGAAGTCCCAATTGTTAGTGAGATGCACAATCAAACACAAGGCCAGGTCCCCGCGATGAGGGCAGAAATGCAGAGGTCAGGAGCCAGGGGAGGAAGAGATGGACATGGGGCCTCAGGCAGGTGGATACCAGCCCAGTCGGCGCCTGTCAGCCATTCAGAGAGAGGCGCCCTTTCTGTCCTCCTAAGTTTGGCCCTGTGGTCAAGTGGAACTCCTGCCCACCCTGTTTCTTCAATGAGCTTAGATAAGAACAGAATTCAGAAAGGAATGCCCACTGTATTCCAGGGATTAAATAAGCTTGGGTTTTCTTTCCCAGGGAGCAGAGGAAGAGGAGGGCCGGTAGGAGAGAAAGAGTTGGGGGGCTTCCTGAGAACACCCCCTGATACAGAAGGAGCCTCGCTAGCCCCACAGGCAGGCAGCTCTAGTCCAGCGGTGGATGGGCCTGGGGGTGAAGGTGGTTAAGCAGCTTCAGGTCTGCCTGGATAACTAAACTAGGGCAGTCCCCAGCCCCACCGGGGAGGGTCCCAAGGGCCTGAGGGTCCAGGGAGAAGGGTCGGCTGGGTACTTGGGAGACCCTGAGGGACACACTGCTCCCCAGCCACTGACTAGGGCCCGGAAGGTTTGCAAAACGCTGCCTGTGGCCAGTGTGCTGGCCCCTGAGCTGAGTGGTGGGGTAGCCCCATGGCAGGGAAAGGTCAAGGGAAGCTGGCCCCTAAATCCAGGCTCCTCTGTCCGCATCACTTCTCCAGTGTCCTGAACCGAACTCCTGCCAGCCTAATCCAGGAGATCATTTTAGTGGATGACTTCAGTTCAGATCGTAAGTATCCACCTTCTTTTCTGCAGCCCACCACACCCCCATTTCCCCAGAATTCGGAGGCAAACACTCTTAAGGTCGTCCCGGCGTCACAGGCTGACCTCTGTTCCCCACCATGATCTTGTCTTTTCTAGGTGCCTCCCTGGCTGCGCTCCCTGGTGCCAAAGGAGGGGAAAGAGTGGTGTTGCTTTAATGGGACACCAACGAGATGCCATTTTTAAAGAACTGAAATAATGTCAGCAGCGTCCTTCCTTATCACAACTGTCACATGCAGGAGATGGTCTCTCCGATCTAGCTTCACGCTGTTGGGCTGGGGCCCTGCTGGTGCTCTCTGTTCCATAAGGACAGGCATTCCTCAGTCTGGCCTGGGAGTGGGAGACAGGGCACTCCTTTGCCCAGTAGAGATGACCATGCTCATCCATGCCCCCCTCCCGCAGCCCTTTCTCTGGGCCTGCTACGGGACAGCTCCTGTAGTTCCAGTGGGGACCAAACCACTTGTGGTCTGATGCCCGTATCTGACTGAGCTTGTTTCCTTCTTCCCACCCTCAGCTGAAGACTGCCTACTCCTGACCAGGATCCCCAAGGTCAAGTGCCTGCGCAATGACCGGCGGGAAGGTAGATTGTTTTACCCTGGCTGCCCCCACAGACCCATTTTTGTCTAGATAGCTGCACCTCCCAGCTAGGGCACAGGCACTTTAGGGGATATAAAAGAAGTATAAAATATGGTCCTGGCCCTTGGAGGGCTTATTATGTAGCCAAGGAGTCAGAATCCAGTGCAGGAACAGGCTGGTTATAATTATGTAGATGTAGAATGGGAGTGGGAGGAGAGGGGAGTAGCCAGCAAGTGGCTTTGGTTGGGTGATGGGCTTGTGAGGCAGGTGGAGGAAAACGGGGAGGGGGGGGCATTCCGGGTTCAGGGGCGCTGCCAGCAAAGGCATGGATGCACATGGTCTCGCAGCCCTCCTCCTGAATGCTCCTCCTGTAGCTGGCATTCCCTTTACACCGGATCCTTACAAAGTCCACTGTCCTCAATTTGCAGATAGGAACCTGGGGGATTTGCATCCCAGGAGAAGGAGGCCCACCCCAATGCCCAGCCTCTTAATTTCCCTCTACTTCCCCTGCTCTAGTCTGCAGGGAGAAGGGGTGGAGTGAGGATAGATGGCAGAGGACCTTGGAAGCCAGAAAAATGCACTCAGACTTCATAGAGCAGAGAGTAGGGAGCCACTAAAGGATTGAGAGAGAGAGAGAGAGAGAAAAGAGAGAGAAATGTGACGGGCACATTTAAGACGATTAGTCAGACCAAGGGGACGTACCAACAGGAATGAAAGAGGCCAGAGAGAAATCTCTCCCAGGCACCAGGTTGAAGGTGTCTTTTCACCCGGGAATATACTGCTCCCTGGGGTTTGCCTAACATAGATGTACATTTTGATGCCGTAAGGTACCCATGGAGTGGAAGATGGGGCAGATGGACTTCTGCATAGATGGACGGATAGTCAGATGGAAAGAGGCAGAGCGCCAGGCCGAGGTGCGGCCAGGGAAATCTCTCCAGTAGATAACTTGTATTCTGACCTCTCGGAGTGAGGCCCTCCTGTCCAGCCAGCTCCCAGGGCACTGGTGGCTGCTCTGCCAGGGGCGGGACCGGGTGGGCTGCCTCTTTCCTCGCCAGGCAAGTCTCCAGCCCTGACCAAAGAGCTGCCAAAAGCGAGGCCATTCTCTGACCTTGGTGAGCCTGTCAGGGAATGGAGGTGGAAACAGAACAGGATCTAGCATAAGCAGGCCTCCTCCACACCAGGCATTCTCCCTGATAGGCAAGGTTTATTCTTTCTATGAGTCTTCTAGATAAGAAAACCAAAGCTCAGAGAGGTTAAGTAACATGCTTAAGATGAGTGGCAGGGGGTTGGAATATTAACTGCAGCCTGTCTTAGTCTAGAAGATTCTTTTCGTGTCATGCCTGATGTTGCAGCTGGGGCAAGGACTGCCCCAAGGTTCCTGGCAGGGGAGGGTGGGTGACAAGGGGGAGGAGGAAAGCATTTCAGTTTTTTCTCCTTTGATACCAAACCACACTTCATTGCAGTTTCCATTCACTAAATTCTGACTGTTCATCAGTGTGTCTCCGGAGCCCGGAACAGTGTCCATGGCATGGGGTGGGGGGCACCCAGAGGATGACCTTGGGGTACTGATGGTTGAATGAATGAGAGAAAGAAGGGAGGGAGGAAATAAGCAGATACAGAGTAAAGTTCAGTCACAGAAACTCAGGGGAGAGCTCTGGCCCTGGAGGGCAGGGAGCCCTGAGACTTTGGGGGCTCGGCTGGGAAGCAAATTGGCCCCACCTCAGCCCATCTGTCTGCTGCCACTTCAGGGCTGATCCGCTCCCGAGTTCGAGGGGCCGATGTGGCCGCAGCTGCTGTCCTCACCTTTCTGGACAGCCACTGCGAAGTGAACACTGAGTGGCTTCAGCCCATGCTGCAGAGGGTGAAGGAGGTGAGTCTGTCTGTCCCCAGGGAGATCTGACCCTCGGAATGTGCCCACTATGTTCTTGGCATGAACGGTCACGGGGGCTTATGAACAGTGCCTGAAGTTGAACAGGCCAAGGAGGAAGCCTCAATGGTCTGTTTCCTCCTGCGTGCTTCCCCTCGTTCCTCTGCATGAGAGCTTTCTCATCTGCAGATGAGGACAACTGTAATATTTGTCCCACTGGGCGGCTGTGAAAATTCAAGTGGATGAGAGCCCGTGTGAGCTATGAAGTTCTACGAGTGACTGTTGTTCTTCCCTCCTGGGCAGGGGCAGGGTCCTGGCTGGGGGGAGTGGGGGGGGGGTGGGACTTCTGGTCAGGCTGGAAAGCCAGAGAGGGATGGGGGAAAGGATGGTGGTGTTCTCAAGGAGCAACGACTGCAGGGGGGACCCTACCATGTGCTTGCTGTTCTCTAGAATGGCAGGGGATTTTGACATATGGAAGAGAGGATGAGGTGATTACTACTCAACCATAAAAAGGCAATAACCCAATTTCAAAATGGGCGGAGGATTTGAATGGACATTTCTTCAAGGAAGAATCACAAATGGCCAATGAGCATCTGAAAAGATGCTCAACATTATTAAGTCATTAGGGAAATGCAAGTCAAAACCACAATGGGATTCCACTTGATCCGTATTAGGGTGGCTCTAATCAACAGGATGGACAGTAACAAATTCTGACAAGGATGTGGAGAAATAAGAGCCTTCACACATTGCTGGTGGGAATGTAAATGATGCACCACTTTGGAAAACCAGTCTGGTAATTCCTTAAAAGTTTTAACACAGAGTTACCATACAACCCAGCAATTCCACTGCTAGGTATACACCCAAGAGAAATGAAAACATACTGCATACAAAAACTTGAATATGAGTATTGAGAGCAGTATTACTCAGAATAGCCAAAATGTGGAAACAACCCCAATGTCTATCAACTGATGAATAAGGAAACAAAATGTGATATGTCCAGACAATGGGATGTTATTTGGCCGTGAAAAGGAATGAAGTACTGATCTTGCTACGATAAGGGTGACCTTTGTAAACCTCATGCTAAGTGAAAGAAGCCAGTCACAAAGGCCACATATTATATGATACCACTTATATGAAATGTTCAGAATAAATAAATCCATAGAAAGAGAAAGTAGATGAGTGGCTGTCAGGGGCTGGAGAGAGGGGGGAATGGAGAATGACAGCTCTGGATACAGGGTTACTTGTTAGGGTGATGAAAATGTTGGAAATTAGATAGTGGTGATGGTTGCCAACCTTGTGAATATTACACACCACTGAATTGTACAACTTAAAATGGCGAATTTTGTAGTATGTCACTTATGTCCAATAAAATTGTTATAAAAACGTGAATCATATCTCAGTACAAAAAAAGTTGATAAAAAGGACAAGGTAAGGCCTCCACAGAGCACTGTGAGAAACCACAGATGGTCTCCCCCTGATCTGCCACCTCC
Organism: Smutsia gigantea; assembly: GCA_032199065.1. Taxonomy (NCBI): domain Eukaryota; kingdom Metazoa; phylum Chordata; class Mammalia; order Pholidota; family Manidae; genus Smutsia; species Smutsia gigantea. Next base: position 39,596 of record JAVSCE010004596.1, on the reverse strand, counting down.
CAGGCTTTTGTTGTCCTGAGATGTTGAACTGAGGGGCAGCTGGATTCCAAATTGCAGACAAGAGAATTTTGAGGGTCAGTGTAGAGTGTGGAGAGGGAAGAGAGAAAGAAGAGGCTCTGGGAGAGAGAAGAGAGAGCTGACGGAGGGCAATCAAGTCGTGCATGTGGTATATGACATGACCCACCACTACTACCCCCCCGAAAAACCCACTTAATAAAGTTGACATTACCCACCAATGTTTTGGAATGGATTTCTGTCTGGGAGGTGATGAAGCAAGTAGTGAGTCTGGCCTTGAAGTGGCCGTGGCATGAGAGGAGGGACACCCAGGTTATATGGGGACCAAGCTTCTGGCCATCCAGTTGGGAAGACTCAACCAAAACATGTACAAAGGTAGATGACAATTAATAAAACAACCCTTCAAACCAGCAACAGAAAAGCCACCTCAGGCAGCCTATGAGTCACTGTCCCAGGAATTGTCTGGATTGTAACAGTGAGAGCAGCTTGAAGGAGGAAGAAATCCTCAGCCTGCAGCAGTCAAGGAGGGCTTCACAGAGGAAGGAGATCCCAGCTAGGCTCCACAGATGTGCGAGGAAGACGCTGGGAGAGCACTGTACCGGGGGCACCCAGGTGGGACCTTCTAGGAGCCTGGATGTGGTGAGGCAGGTGGCTCGCTGGAACCTGGCCTGTCCAACAGGAAGTGCTGAGTGCCCCATGCCGGAATTTGTTACTGTCCGTCCTGTTGATTAGAGCCACCCTAATATGGATCAAGTGGGGAACTTCTTCCCCGAGCAGGCAACTGCGCCTTTTTTCACAGAGCCCTGGCCTCACGCCATCTCGCATTCCCTCTCCTAGGACCACACCCGTGTGGTGAGCCCCATCATTGATGTCATCAGCCTGGATAACTTTGCCTACCTTGCTGCATCTGCTGATCTCCGTGGAGGTGGGTCTAGCTCCCAGGGGAAGGGCTCTAGGTCAAAACCCCTGGCCTGATGCTTTTCTTCCCAGCTGTGCCATAGTGTCTCACACACGCCCCTGCCTCCAGGAGATGGAAAGAGATTATATAGAGCCCTGGGGCTGCAGGCAGTTGCAAGCTCTTGGCACATCAGTGGCCAAGCCAAACTAGTCTCTCATCTCCCCACCCCCAAACATTGAGATACCCTTCCCAAATGCTGCCAGCCCAGCGACCATGGTCATAAGTCCTGGCAGAAGGACATGGTACAACAGCTGTCTTGGGGGGGTGTGCTTTCCTAACACTTGGAAATGGCCTAGAACTGGGTTGTCTAGTATGGTAGCTATTAGCCACATCTGGCTATTAAGCTTTTGCAATGTGACCAGTCTGAACGGAGATGCTATAAGTATAAAACACACCAAGTTTCAAAGACTTAGTATGAAAGAATGTAAAATATCTCATTAGTAATTTTTTATATCAATCATATGTTGAAATGATTTTTGGATATATTGTATTAAAAGTATATTACTGAAATTAATTTCATATAGTCTTACTTTTTGATATGGCTACTAGAATATTTTAAATTATGTATGTGGCTTGCATTGTGGCTTGCATTATACTTCTTTTGGACAGCTGTGGTCTGTACTTTAGAGCTGTGCTGTCCAATACAGTAGACAATAGCAAAATTTAGCTATTTAAATGTAAATTAAATAAAATGCAAAATTCGGTCCTCCATTGAACTAGCCACATTTCAAGTGCACAATAACCACAGGTGGCCAGTGTCTACCATCCTGGACAGTGTAGATCTAGAATATTTCCTTCTTTGCAGGAAGTCCTATTGGACAGGCTATCCTAGAGAATCTGTTGCTGAGAGCTAGCAAGCCAAATGGATTTCCTGTTTGGGGTCCAGACTTAACAATAAAAGGACACAGCCATTAGTTGGATCTTAGGATTGAGTGGGATTCTGGAGGAATCCAGGCATTTCTCTTTTGGGAAATTACCTCAGAGCCTTTGCACTTGCTGTTCCCCCTGCCTGGAATTCCCTTTCCCCGGATATCTGCATGGATCAATCCTCTATTAAATATTCAGATCTCTATTTAAATGTCACCTCATCATTAAGCCTTTTCTGACTACCCTTACTAGAATAGCATAAGCAACCCTCCTTTATTTTATTTTTGTTTTTTTTAGCACTTTTCACCCCCAACTGACATTATCCATTTATTGATTTATCTGTGTAGTCTCCGTCTTACCAGTAAATTAAAAGTCCATGAGGGCAGGGACCTGTCTCCTTATGAATGGAGGAGTGACTGTATGAATTGCCCAAAGCCCTCTGCAAGCTGGGCTCTGACCAAGGGAGACTCTGAGGGGCAGCAGAGTGAGAGGGCAGTAGTCTACAGTGGGCTTTTCCCTGAGCCCCATCCTCACCCAACTCTGTCCCTTAGGATTTGACTGGAGCCTGCATTTCAAATGGGAGCAGATCCCTCTTGAGCAGAAGATTGCCCGGACGGACCCCACCAGGCCCATAAGGTTAGGGCTGCTGTGGGCTCTGGGGAGACCCCTTCCTTCCCTGGACCAGGGGCCTGGGAGGCTGCTGGGGGACCACTGAAGTCACCAAGCTCCTGAAGGTACACAGTCTAAGTGCTGACTCTCCTCTGGGCCCCAGGGACAGAGAGGACAGAGGCCAGATAGCTGGCCAGACATCCTGCCCCAGTGACTGTGCAAGCAGGGCTTCTGGGGCAGATAACCTGGGGTCCTGGGTGTCTGAAGGGGCTCCCAGACTCGCCAACTCATGTGCTGTCTCTTTCCTCTCCTTGCTCCCAGGACGCCTGTCATAGCTGGAGGGATCTTTGTGATTGACAAGTCCTGGTTTAACCACTTGGGAAAGTATGATGCCCAGATGGATATCTGGGGAGGAGAAAACTTTGGTAAGTTGGGAAATAATAATAACAGCAACAACAATAATAATAAGTAACCCTGATCGAACCCCTTCCCACTCTGATCTACTGGCCCACAGCAAGGAGCCAGGTGGTGCAGCCCACACAGGCCACCTCCTGGACAAGGAGCAGGGTGGAGAAGGGCGGAGAGTGGTCCTTGGAGGGCTCCAGGAGGTGGGGAGCTGCCTTGAGGCCTGTCACCTACAAAGGCCTGTTCTGGTTCTTGCAGTAGACCGAGTCCTGTGCAGAGCCTTTTCCCAATGCTTCCTTTTGCATCATCACCAGGCTTCTTGTGAAGTAATAGGGCCGGTGGTACCTCATCCATTTGACAGGTGGGAAAACTGAGGTGGACACTGCCTTCCATATTGGTCAGGAAACTCCGTGACTAACAGTTGTACGTTAGCGTCTCTGCCAGAGCCGCTTAAATGTTGTGAGGTGTGTGCAAAGTCAAATTCAGTGTTTCTGAGATGTGAGGAACACGTCTTTCTTTTCTGTCCTTGGATGAGCAGTTGGGCTTGAAACAGGCCTGACCCCAACTCACCGCTAACTGGAGTGGGAACAAGCAAGGGATTGTCTCCCCTTTGTGACTTCCCCTTGGATACTGTTTCTAGGCAGGCGTTTGGAGGAGTAAATGCTGGGAATAAGGGTGCAGCGACCCTTTCCTTCTGACCTCTCACGGGTTTTGGGCTTAAGTGACCTCCTTTGTGTCCTCAATCTCAGCCTGAAGGGAGCTTTGACAAAGCTGTTTTCCTATAAGGACTCAGAAGACTGGGAAACGAATGGTCTCTCCTGCATCCAGAGACCATATCCTCTTTTTTCTTTTTTTTTTTTTAGGCAGGAGACTGATAGAGAAACAAGTGAATGATCAAATAGCCTGAGGCAAGGTCTCAGTGGTTGGGGAACTTGAAAAGTGAACCATGGAGTGGTTTTGGGGAAAGTTTTGTGTCTTAGAAGAAATTCAAAGACATTTCTAGACTAGCAAGGGTGCTTGGATGTTCAGCTTCTGAGACCAGTTTTGAACCAGCTGGAGACCCCTGCCACGGGTGGGTTTGGGCCTTTTATTTCATTGTTTTGTTGATGGAAAGGAAATGCCCAAACTGAGACTCATTCCTGTGTCCCCTGAGAGAGCTGAACTTGGGAGCCCAGAGGCCACCTTGAGTGGTGGCAGGAGGCAAACGTGAAAACCTTGGGCTTCACATCAGGGATCCTTTTAAAGGCAGTCAGATCATGTCCTTCCTCTGATCAAGTCCCTGCAAAGGCCCCAGCCACCAGGCCTCCTTGCTTCGCTCGGAATTTGCCAGCCAGCCAGCTCCGACCTCTAGGTCTCTGCCCAGGAGGCCCCTCTGCCCTCAGTGCTCCACGCCTAAGAGCCTCATAACTCACTTCCTCACCTCCTTCAGGTCTTAGCTCAAATGTCCCCTTTTGAGCGAGAACTTCCCTCATTAGCCTGATTAAAATTGTAGCCCTGCGCCACTCCCCTCACCCTCTTTAGCTCTCTACCCGCTTCGTTTGTCTCTATTGCACGTATTACCACCTGATGGGTTGCAGAGGTGGCTCATTTTCTTGTCTACTGGAATTTTTGTCTCTTATTTTTCTGAGTTCCTGTCTCCTCCCACTGGAGCACAGGGATTCAAGAATGGTGTGGGATATGTAACAAATAGGTGCTCAATAAAAATTTGTTGAATGAACTAAAGAATCTGGTTCAAACAGTGCGGCTTACTGGACAAAGGGTGAGCTTCACATTGCGATTCTGCAACTAAATATTTGGGTGACCTCGGAGACGTTATTTAACATCTTTGAGCTTCACAGTCCTTATTAGAAACAGGGGGTAATAACCCCAGCCTCACATGGTTGCTGTGACGATTAGACACCAGCTATAAAGAGCATGGCCCTTAGTAAGTGCTCAGTAAATGGACGATGGTTACTGCCATTGCTATTGCCATCGCTGATAAAGATGACAATAATTAATAATAGTATAGACAATGTGGGCTGAGGGGGAGGAAGTGACTTAACTACTACAACACTAGTCTGGCAGAAATGGGAACAGAATGCAGATTTCCATCCTCCAGGTTCTAAGTCTCAGTTGCTGCTGCAGAGCTCTCATGGAGAGAAGGGACAGAGGCCTGGCACTTTGCAGGCAGACTCAGGGAAGCCTGGTGACGTGGGCAACCCTGTGTGTGGGTCCAGATGTGCCAGATATCCTGTCCTGGCCCCCGGATCACATCTGGAAGTTGCCTGGTGCACACAGGCTGGCCAGAAAGTGGGTATCAGTCCCGCCACCTCCATTCCCCACTCCCCACTTTGCTAGTCACTGGGAGGGCCCTGAGCAGCTGTGCCAGGTGAAAGCCCCCAGGCCTGGCCAGGGACCATGGGTGTCCTTATGCCAGCTAGGGAGTGGGAGGAGAGACGAAGGCTAGAACTTTAGAGAAAATCGTCTTTTTTATAAAAATTAAAAACGAAAAAAACAAGTGTTATGGATTTTCTGGGATAGGAAGGAGTTGTTTTATTGTCACGGGGTGTCCAACTGTAGGGTTAGGATGAAAGAAAGTAAGAAATCAGAAGAAATCAGGTGAGGTCCAGCCAGCTGCCAGTGCGGGTCCTTGCCGGAAGTGCCGACTGAGTGGAGAACGGAGTGGGCAACTTGTGGTGTCCCCTTCCCTTTGGGAAGCAGAGTGGCACTTCCTGCACTTCCAGACACTGCTGGGGACCAGTCATCTGCAAAGATTTGTTCAGCATCAGCATTGCCAAGGAAAGGAAGCAGGTGTCAGGAGGGCCACGGCAGCCCAGATCCGAAGACCGCCTGGGCCAAGAGGGAGGCCTGGAGCAGCCTGCGGTGTGGCTGCCGGTGGTTGCCAGCTCCCTCCTGCCCAGGGCTGACTGACGAGCAGATGTGTTCTTCCTTAGCTCATGTCTGGATGGGGCTTTCTGGACAGAGGCTGGAAATGATGCTACCGTTTGATTCCGTTTTCCTTCTACTCATGGTCTTGGTGTTCTCTCAGGCTTCTGGTGGGGGCAGCGTGTGGTGGTGTGTGGCCGGTGTGTGTGCACAGCATGGAGTGAGCAGGGGGGACCATGTGCAGGAGAGGCTGCACCCTGTGTAAACAGGCCCAGGAGTCACTGACCCCAGCAGGGGCCTCCACGGAGACACCAAAAGCAAGGGAAGGCCACTCCCGCCCACCTGCATGCAGTGGGAACGGGCCAAGGGGCTCTTCCCGCTGCTGATGGCTGCCACCTCCTGCCTCCTGCAGAGCTCTCCTTCAGGGTGTGGATGTGCGGCGGGAGCTTGGAGATTGTGCCTTGCAGTCGGGTGGGCCACGTCTTCAGGAAACGGCACCCCTACAATTTCCCCGAGGGCAACGCCCTTACCTACATCAGGTAGGTCACAGTGCAGAGGGCATGGAGTCAGGAGCCAGACAACTGGGTTCTAGACCCCTGCCCGGCCATTTATTCATGTGACTTTGGGCAGCTACCCCACCTCTCTGGGCCTCAGTTTCCCCACTTGCCCTCTCCTATTCTGGGATTCCAAGTACTTTCAAGGGTGGAAGGAAGAAGTTGGGAGGGTTGCCCCCAGACCTCTCTTGTCTTGCTTTGTCCATGAGGGTCTTGGAAAACCAGCCAAATGACCAACTGGGAGTCGCCCAACAGTGACAGGGCCCCAAGCACTTGATCAGTGACCACCCATCCGTGTCCCCGGCCACACAGTGTGCTTGATCTTGAAGGGGAGTGGGCCAGGCCCTGGAAACCACCCCGTTTTCCACTCTCCTGATGGAATGGCAAGGGGAGGAGGGCAGGAACACCCCATCGGGGGATGATTCTTCGGGTCACCCAGCCCGTGCCCCGTGTTTACAGCAGCAGCTCCCAGAGTCTGGCTAACAATGGCCTAGCATTTTCTCTTGCTTCCCCCACCCCATTCTTATTGTTTTTATAATTATGAAAGCAATACATGTATACTGTAAAAATGCAAGCTGTATCAATATATATTACATATACATAATTGTACATACATTGTACATTGTGTATTTTTTATTCTTTATATTATATATAGAGAAAAAAGTATAAGTCCCTTTTACCCAATCTCACTCCTGTCCCACTACTTGTCTCTCCAGAAGTTACTACTGCTAATAGATTTCTGGTCTGTCATTTCAGGCCTTTTAACTCATTTTTATATATATAGTTTATGTGAAGAGATACACAGACTCCATGGGTTTAGGTTTGGGTTTTTATATAAATGGGGTTATGCTGTGTGTTTTTCTGCAGCATGCTTTTCTGCCACTCAACACTAAGTTCTAGAGACCCCTCTGTGTCAGTGCATACTAACCGTGACATCCTTTTTCAAGGCTGCCTAGTACTCCGTCACATGGAATTAGTTCATTATCCTGCTATTGATGGGCATTTAGTTTGTCACTAATATTTTATTAAACAAATATTCTTTTATACATCCCTTTTGCCCACCTGAAGGTATTTCAGTAGAATAGATTCCTCGAAGTGGAGTGTCAGAGAACATACGTACCTACAGAGTTGATGGATATTGACAGATTGTCCTCCACAAAGATTGTACTCATTCATACCACCCCAGTCAGTACTGTCTGCATATACTCTTGAGATCCTCATTGCCCTGTTCTGCACGGAGCTGATCTTGATCCTAACCCTAATTCTGTCACTGCCCTGGTGACCTTATTTTGCTCCTTTCTTTCCTTTTAGGAATACCAAGCGCACCGCAGAGGTGTGGATGGATGAATACAAGCAATATTACTATGAGGCCCGGCCCTCAGCCATTGGCAAAGCCTTCGGCAGGTAGGCCCTTCCACCAGCCCTGTTTGCCTCCTTCTACCCATGTTAGCACAACCGTAGCAAAATGCAAAATGAGGTGTATGCCAGGAAAGCACTCACATAGCACACAGGCCTCACATAGGTGAGCCCTACCCTGCTGAGTTCCTCGGGCGGCGGGGGGAGGGTTGGTAGGGTGTGCAAGGCAGATGAGCCCCTGGTCTGTAAGGGGCATGCAGGCTCATGGCGAGAAATAGCAGAGAGGGCTTGCTTATGAAGAAGAGTTGCCTGTTCTTAGGCTGTGTGCAGGAAAAGGACATCTGTGGGAGTACTTAGGGACGAGCTGTCTGCAGAAAATGCTTAGGGCTTTGCCTCCACCCACTGCTGTTCAAAATCTGACTGTGATCTGTAGCCTATTTTCCTATCCTGGACTATTAGGATGACAGTCTAGCTAAGCATTTTAAAAATGCAGATGGGTTGTGAAATCAATTTAGTGGATTGTGACCAGCATTTTTTAAAAATGATAGAGAACTAGAACACTACAGAACAGAATAAAAAATGACAGTTGATTGGAATTAAGGGTAGGTATTATTTTGTGAAACTCTTATTTCAGATATACATGTATGTACGTAGCTGTATATATACGTGGGTATACTCAATCACAATGTAAGATGTATTTATTTCTTAAGGTTGTGGTTAAAGTTTGAAAACATTAGTGATCATCAATCAACCTTCCTCCCTCTATTTACTTATGTCTTTAAAAAAAAGTTAAGTCATTCACTATTTCTTTTAGTGGGAAACTAACCTTTATCTTAGACCTACGTGTGTGTGCTAGGCACTGAGGTCCCTTAATTCATTTGATTCTCACAAAAACCTCTGAGGTACGTGGTCATATCCCAGTTTGTTGGAGAAGAAACTGAGGCTCAAGAGGCAGTGAGGGTCAGTCTGTCAGTGGTCATTGTGGTCAGTGTAGCCGAGGAAGGGGAGCACATCAGACTGGCATCCACGGGCACATCAGATGTTCTTGTTTGCCAAACTTCCTGAAAGATGTCTAAAGCGTGCTTTTCTTGTTAGACCCTTTCTGCTAAACTGTAATGCAGAAATTTCAGGTTCATTAAGGCTGTGCTTTCTATGAAAAAAACAGGTAGTGCTATGATAACTGAGGTCTCCAGAAGTGAGAACCCAGGGGCAGAGAGTCTCTGTGGGCTGGGCTGACCCTGAAGAGTGAGCAGGAATTTGAGGAGAGAAATGAGGAATAGTCAGGGGCCTGGGGTGAATTTACAGGTCAGAGAATGACTTAAGGTGGGTGGCCCAGGTGGAGGGCAGGCATGGATGGCCCCTGGTCCTGGCCTACCTAGGGGAGGTGGGAAGAGGGGACCAGTCTCCCTGGGGCTTCCTTCCCGCACCTGCTGACCAAAGGCTGAGCCTTGCCTCCCGCTTCAGTGTGGCCACGCGGATTGAGCAGAGGAAGAAGATGAACTGCAAGTCCTTCCGCTGGTACCTGGATAACGTCTACCCAGAGCTCACGTGAGTGCAGCCCTCAGCTTGTGCATCTGGCCTGGGTGGGGTCGGCAGCTTGGGGGCCCTCCCCCTGTCCTGAGATTGCCCCATCCCTGGCAGTCAAGCTCTGTTTAGCTATCGGTGTTTATCCTCATGGGAAGACTTTGGGGGAACCGGGAGGATGTTACCAGGAGTTCAAAGCAAGGTGCGGTAGCAACCAAATTTTAGCATACTAGGTCTTAGAGGTAGAACTGGGCATTGCTGCCTTGGGAAAACCACACTACATTATGCAGCGAAGGCCACAGAAATATTCATCCCCTTTGACTCTGTTCTCTCCCTTCTGGAAGTTTATTCTAAGCAAATAAAGCAACCAAAGCAAAAATTCATTGGCAAGCAGATGTTCACCACAGACTTCTCTGCAGCTGTGAAAAATGGAGAAACAGCTAACAATAGAGGCGGGGTTTAGGAAAGCATGAAATGTTGATCTAAACAAATATTATGTGCCCATTAATATTACCATCATAATGATTAGGGAAATGTTTGCCATAGCAAATGAGAAAGCCAGATGCAGATGGCGCACACACTGGGTTGCACTAGCTTAGGAATAGGTGTAGGAGCTGCAAGACCCCGGGAGGGGGAGCTAGAGTGGCCAAGGCGGGGCAGAGACCATTCTTCTTTACTTATTTCAAGATCCTTTTCAGTGTCTTGGCTACATCCACGTGGCTCGTTTCCTCATCTCCTTCAGGTGTCCCCTCACCTTTCTTGAATACTCTACATTTGCACATTACCCCCTTCTCTAGCATTCCCTGCTTATCTTCCTCTGTTGTCATCTAGCATATATGTGGCCAATTAACTGCTGTCACCTCTTCGCATGTGACGGTAAGCTCCGTGAGGGTAGAGGCATTTATGTTTTGTTCACTGCTTTATCTCCAGCCTCTCAAAGAATAAATAAAAAGATTTACTTTTAACTGAATAAATTGCACAGTCAGTAAGCCTCAGCAACAACTTTTGAAATCAGCCCCCCTCCCTCCGTGGCTGTCACCCTGGGGAGGGTTGTTCCGCTGCGGCCGGCTTTCTCCCAGGGATGCTGCCCTGGCTCTCCAGGACACTCCACCCCTCCGAGGCTGCATGTCCTTCAAGGATGCAAGTCTTTGTCCTTTGAGGGCAGATATGATTTTTGGAAAACAGCCACAGTTAGGTTGTGGTCCAGTCCAGTGAATAAGCTGGATGATTAGCCCAGATAATACAACCCTGGGTCCCACACAGAACGTGACAAACCTGAAACAATATCGAGACTACACAGACTCTGGGAGTGATTTTCAAGAAATTCCAAAACATTTGGGCAACGGCAGCTTCTTTGAAGAGTTGGTGGTGGATAACCCCAGCTCCCCGGACAGTAGCTGTGAAGGGAAGAATGTTAATTTATAAAAGTATAATAAATGAACAACTTCCTCAAGTGGCCTCTTATAAGGGGACAGTTTCATTCAGAAGTGCCAGTTCGGAGGAAAAAAATCACAGTTCTTTCTTTACATTCTGTCAGAGCTCGCCCAACATGAGGATGGGGCCAGACTGTAGGCCTCGGACAGAATCTGGGAAGCCCATGGCTGGCGTTGAAGGGGACGGAGAATGTGCCCTTCCTCTCCACACCCCTGGCCCCACACAGTGTCCCATGTCATCCTCTAAGGAACAAGAGGAAGAAGCTTTTTATAACTATCAGAAACCTGGATTGATTCCAGGAGAGGAGGGTAAATGAAACCAGCTATTAAATGAAGAATATAAGTCTTCTTCTGTTTGCTCTGTCACTGTGTGGAAGTTAAAGTGACTTTTTTGTTGTTAAGATAGAAATTGAACACTTCATTCCTATCCAGATTACTCATCCGCCCTCCACTCTCCATGTCCTGCCTCTGGTCTCAGGGTGAGGGGCCAGGAGTGGATCAGGTTTTTGCTTAGAAAGAAGATATATAGGCCCAAATGCTACCAACTTTCCTCCAAATAGGATCCCAATGGTTGGTCCACACTTGCAGATGGCCAGTGGGGAGAATGAGCAGGCTGAAGGGAGAGGCCTTTGCTTTCCTAGGCCTGCCTGTGATCCTGCCATGACTTTGCCCAGAGTTCTGCAGCTAATGTATTACCTTTACTAGGATGGTCAGGAACAGCTGTGCAGGCTGTGCATTGCACAAGTGCACCATATTTGCAAGGGTACTTGTCCCACAGTAGATATTGTACATTTATTACAGTTCCTGGAAGATGGCAGTAAGAGTCATCTTCTAACAAAACCAGTATATCATGACAATTTTCTAACAGATGGAAGTAAAGTGTTTTGAGGAAGGGACACCTATTGCTATTTGTACAAAGGCATCATAATGGCAGCCCAACTTGAAGGAGATCCATGGATAGGGAAGCAGATACACTTAAGAGGGCTACTGACAAACAGGACAGCTTAGCCTGGCTCTGCCAGAAGCTGGGGGTGCTGGTGATGGCCATCCCAGCTCCTCCACGGAGCTCCTCCACCGCACAGCCACCCAGGGAGCTGCACCTGCTCTTGAGATTGCTGCCCGAGCCCTGGGTTTCCTCTGTAAGTATCAGTGGACAGGCCTTCAGGGCCAGTGGCCATGGCCACACTTGGACAGTGCCCACCTCACTCTGAGTAACAGAGGGTAGGGAGAGGAAGTGAGCAGGAAGGTCTCTAACAGTCCTGTCCTCTTGCACACTTCTGAAAGAGGCCTCAGCTGGCGTCTTGTTTCTGTAGAAAGAGGAGATATAGTGCATTGCCCCTGGAGGAAGGAGAGGGGATGGAGTCTTTGCATCCCAATATCCTTGCACCTAGTAGGGGCTGTAAACTCACATCCTACAGTGATCAGACAGGTAGTGTAAATAAGCCAAGTGGGTGGGGGGGTGAGTCAATAGGGAGTTGAAGGGACTGTGGCAAACTGGATGCCAGAGCCCCACCCAGAGGGGGCAGCTGCTACTCACACAGTGTGTCAGTGCCATGCTGGAAGGCAAGATTGGTATGGCCAGATCCTTCTATTTTCTCAACAGAAGCTGGATTCAGATTTTTCTGTGTAACCTTCAGATTTTTTAAATATTGCTGACTAATTAAAAGCAATAACAACCACACTATGTAGGTCAGTTTGCAACCTCTGGTCTAGAATTATACAAACTCTTCAGTGGGATATGGAGTGGTACACACTGCTGCAGGAGTGTGGGAGAGAAAGTGAAAATACCTCCCCAAGGCTCCATGAGAGTGGGTCAGTGCTGGGGTTCTGGAGGCTTCCAACCAGCCCTGAGGATGGAAGACCTGGTTTGGTCGAGATCCTGCAGGATGTTCACATCAAAGAATGCTAGGAATCTTACGATGCCCTCACCACCAACCTACCCAAGGTCTCTTCCGACAGAGGTCACAGGAGGCAGATAAGATTAGGCATGTGGTCAGACTCTAAGCCCTCCCGGTTCCCCATCGGCCTGCTAAAGGTCCGTGACTCACGAGTGTGTGTGACCTCCTAACCCCAGGAATACAAGCCTGCATCAGCTGGGCCTGCAGCCTCCTTAAGTTCGTTACCCACAGGGTGAGATGGTGTGTCATGTACATGTGTGTGTGTGTTTATGCATATTTTCCTGCACATATAAAGTGTTTTAATTACATAATATTCTAAAACTTGCCTGCTTTACCTAACAGTATGTCGTGAATATTTTTCCATATTTCCAGATCTTCTTTCACAGAGTCATTAATGGCTACAGGGTTTTCCACCCTACAGATGAATCAGAATTTATTTAGCTCATCCCCTATTGTTGGATATCTAGAAGTTCCTTTTCAGTATAATGAACCACTCTGAGATGAATGGCTTATAAACTAAGCCTCTGCACACATTTATAACTTGCCATAGGATAAATTCCCACAAGTGGGATTGGAATTGTTAGGTCAAATGTGTGCGCATTTTTAAGGCCTTTGATACATAATACCACATGCCCTTCAAAACAGTTGGACCAGTTTATGCTCTTGCTGTAGATTGCGAGAAGACCCAATCCCACAGCTATTGCTAGCAGTGGCTATTGATATATATTTTTTAAACTATATATAGGCTGGTCCTGACCTCTCCAGCCGCCTATTCTCCCTTTGAGAGTGTACTTCCTCCTTGCTCAATAAAACTGCCTTCTAACCTTCAAAAAAAAACCTATATATATGTACAGTTTTAAACATGAAATATATTTTACACATATAAATAAATATGAATAAATACATACACATATATATGTACATATGCTAAACAAACTGTAGTAACTCTCTGTGTTTCTTTAGTCATTAATGCAATTGTGTGCATTTTCATATTTGTGTATTTTCAGCTTGCCTCTCCAGGCAACCTCTTCCCTGCCATTTTGAGGTTGCTTACTGAGCTCACATTCAGGCCTAGCCTCTCCCCTGGCTTTCCCCTTTCTGGACTGAGGAGTCCTGGGGTTCTGGCCTGAGCTCTGTCCCCCACAAGTCCTCTCAGGCCTGACCCACTGTGTTCTTTCCCATGAGAGTTTGCTTCCTAGGAGCTGACCAGGCCATGCACCCTGGCAGAGGGCATGGGGAAGCCCGGGAGGACAGAGGACAAGCCTGACTACTGTCTTTCCTCCCAGAGTCCCCGTGAAGGAAGTACTCCCTGGCATCATTAAGCAAGGAGTTAATTGCTTAGAATCCCAGGGCCAGGACACAGCTGGTAACTTCCTGCTCGGACTGGGGATCTGCAGGGGATCTGCCAAGAACCCCCCAGCACCCCAGGTAAGCTGCTTAGGACCCCCTGGTCAGAGCTGGGAGTGCAGGGGCTTCCTTCTGCCCTTTCTTATTTTCTCTTTGCCTATGCCCTCCACAAACCCAACTTTCCCAGGAAACCTGTGAGCTGTGTCCTCTCACACTGTGCTACCTGAGTCTGCTTCTGCCACATTCCCATCCCCTTTCCAAGCTGTCAGACAGTTGCCCTCTATGCACCACCTGCTTTCTTCTTGCAGAGAGAGAAGACATACCCAAACAGCACCCAGCTCTCTCCTGGAATGCAGTGGCACTCAGCTTGTATATTGGGCAGCAGGGCATCCAGGACTCCCATGTGTTGCACACAAGTGCAACATACGGGTGCTGATACCCATGGCAAAACCAGAGCAGGTCATGGAGACCCCCAGCATGCACCAGCTCCCTCGCTGCCCTGGTCCCATGTCATCTTTCTCCTATTCCCAGCACCCAATGGTACAACCTTAATTGCCCTCTGGCCAGCTCCAACCAAGCTCCCTGACCTCAATATTGTATTATGAAAAATTTCAAATCCTATTCGTAGAAAATTCTACCAAAATGCACAGTGTATTTGGTTCATTATCTATCTACCCATCTCTGCATCCATCATTGTACATTTTGACTCAGCCTTTCTGGACCCTCTCCTGCAGGCATGGCTTGTCAGTGACCATCTCATCCGGCAGCAGGGGAAGTGCCTGACCGCCACCTCCACCTCCATCTCTCCCGGGTCCCTGGTCATACTGCAGGTGTGCAACCCGAGAGAAGGCAGGCAGGTGAGCCTCCTCACCCCTGGGCACAGGATGGCCGTCAGCCCAGGGGGACAGGCAGTAGGTGTGGCAACCCCTGGGAGGGGAGCCCCAGGCTGAAACAAATAGATTCAAATAAACCCTGCAGAGGGAGGATCCGTGGGGGCCTAAGTCAATATTTAGGTCAAGTCTTATAGGTTTACTCTTCAGGTAAATATCTGTTCAATGCCTGTCCTGCCAGCTTGGGACCTCCATGAGGGCAGGACCTGTTTGTATTGTCAGCAACGAATCCCTACCCTGGACAACCACCACAGCCCAAATTGTGTTGGTTTTCACCGGGAGCCTTAGCTATGGGTCTCACATAGATTGTCTCATCCAGTCCGCTCAGCAACCCTGTGATGCGGGTCCTGGTACTATCCCTATTTTATAGGTGAGTAAACTGAGGCTCACTGAAAGTAAGAAACATGTGTCAGATCACACAGCTGAGAAGGGGTGGAGCTGGGATTCAAACCCAGGTCGGTCTTAACCCAGCACATGGTAGATGCTCAATAAATGTCTCCTAACTGCTGGAGCACTGGGTGAACTAAGATCCAGACAACACAGAGATCTCCAAGCCGGCCCGATACCCATCTCGTTTTCATGAATCCTGGGAGACAGGTCAGGCATGCCTGTCAAGGAAGAAATGGATGCTCAGAAAGGTGAAGCCCTTTGCTCCAGGCACACAGCAGCCAGTAACCGAGTCAGCCCAGCTCCCTTCCTGACTGGGAGGGCTGTCCCTCTGCCCGGGAAATGGGACACCAAGGCTAGAGGTTTGCCTGCCCTGGGAGGGCACCCAGCCCTCCAATTTAGCCTGAGGGGTTTCCTCCCACTCTTTTTCTGTTTGCCTGGGTCAGCCCTTTAGGGATGACTGGCCATTTGCTATGCCATTCTGGAAAAGCAGCCAGATTCGTCCTTTCCTGCCAGCGTACATATGTGCATGTGGGTGTGTGAGAACTGTGCCTTGCTGGGCCTGCTGGACGCTGTTGAAGCACCTCCTGATTGGGAGATGTAGCTCGTCCTGCCTGCCCCCACTGCCTGCCCTCTGCCCCTGCCCTGCAGTGAGGGGGGTCCTCGGGCTCCCTTTCACCTGGAGCATGGGCTTCTCTGAGAGTCACGCCTTGACCACTCCCACGGCTCCTCGCTGAGGCTGGAGCTGGGAAGTAGCTCCTGGGACAGCCACCACGCACACTTCCCAAGAGCAGAGCACCCCTCTGCCCCTCCGTGGTGGCCCAGCCTAGGCCTTGTAGGAATCTCCCTTGGCCCCTTTCATTCTGTTCCTGCCAGGCCGCCAACAGCATGCTGGGCAGCTGAGCCCCTCTCCTCCAGGGGCGCAGGGTGACAGCTCTCCCACTGCCAGTATCTCCTTGAATCTGGGTCTGCCTTCTTGGTCCCCCTTTGGCCCTGTTTCCAAGGCCACTTGAGTGTCATATGTCCAAGGTCCCTGTGCCCTAGAGGTGGTGTTGGTGTCAGCACGGCCGCCCCCTCATCTCACTGAGCCTCAGTCTCCTCACTTGTAAAATGAAGGGCTCACTCTGTCTACCTTGCCAGGATTCTGCAAGGACTGAGACTGGAGATGCGAGTGTGCTCTGAGGGCTGCTATTTCTCCACTGGGCCTAGCACTGAGTGGCCCGGAGAGTCAGGGAAACCCTGAGACTGGCCTGATGACACTGGTAGAAAGGGAGAATCCTGCATCTTGGGGATCCCCTCCTAATGCTTGGGTAATCAATTCATTCTTCATAAAACAAAACGCTGGTGCCTGCCTTGTGCCAGGGAATGTACAGATCGTGTTGACCACAGGGATGAAAGAAGGATGCAGTCCTGCAATGCCCAGCTGGGAGAGTGTGGCCAGCCCCTCCCAGGAGGTTAGAGACTAGAAGAGCCCAAGTCAGTAGGACTGTGAGTTCCAGAGGAACCAAAGGCCCTGTCCCACTCACCGGCCCTGACCTTCAGGCTGGTGGGTGACCTTTAGACCTCTGCTGGGGCCACAGGGGCCAGAGAGGCTGGTTCTCAGCCCCACACCCCACTGCTCTGTGTTCCCAAAGGGAAACCCAGGCTCCACAGCCCCCACCTTCCACCCGGTGTGCATATCCCAGTTGACTCCCTTCTCTGCCCCCCTGCCCGCCCCCACCCCAGGTGCTCCTGCAACCCTAGGCCTGGCCCTGCCGTGGGTGCACCTCAGTGTCCTTCTAGCTGCTCCAAGGACAGCATGGCCCCTCCCTGTCAGAGCCCTATGGGCTCCACCCACATGGTCACGAGCAGTCCCCACTTCTTACTGCGGGCAAGGTGGATATAGGAAGAGGGGAGATGGATGCATGGGAGGCAAATAGGAGAGAGACCAAAAATAGAGCAATCTTGCTATTTATTCTCTGGGTCTCAGCCTCATCCTTGCTCCTAAGTGTTTCCAACAACACTCCATCCTCCACCCAGGAGCCTCCACAGTATTCTCCAGGACCAGCTCCCCTCCTTGCCACGCCTGAGGAGGGGGAGGCCCAGGAGGCCCAGCAGCCCCTTCGTGACTGCGGCAGGGGACTCAAGTCCCTCCAGCATCGCGCTGGCCTCCCTCTTCATCACTGCACAGATGGCAGCCTGTACCACTGAGGGGTGCAGCTGACCAGCCACACAGTTTCAGGCCAGGTCAGAAGCTTAGGGCTGCAGGAAGAAGAAATCTTGTTGGAAGAAGTCAAAGGTTCACCTAGACCAGGACCCACAAACTCCAGGGCTACAGGAAGCAGGTGGGGCAGCCCTGGAGGGGAAAAGGAGGGAGGGGACAGGGCTGTGTGATCGGAAACCAGAGCCCCACCTACGGCGACAGCAGTGCCTCAGCCCGGCAACTGGTGCCCAGAAGGAACTGGGCCCGTCTCTAGAGGGAAGCTGGAAACGTGGATTTTCAGGTCACAAGTAGGCCAAATTTTAAATAAACACAGCGCAAGCCAAACAAAATCCCTCTCTGGGTCAGATCCATTCAGCCCGTGGGCTTCTGATCTAGACAGTAACTTCGTACCGACTACAGCAGCAGGAGTGCCGCAGGAGGGATGGGCAAGGCTGGCGTGGGGTGGGGAGCCTGTGGAAGAGTCGCGGTATGCTTTAAATGAGGGGTGTGTGTCCCAGGTATATCCAGGGCCACAAACATACATGTGAAATGATGGTACAAATATTATGATCATTTTTAATCATTATTTTCTTACTCTGACTCTCCCCCCAGAGATGGAGGAGAAAAGCCTCTTTCATCCAGCATTCAGTCAGCGGCCTTTGCCTGGAGGCCAAGCCTGCCCAGCTGGTGACCAGCAAGTGCCAGGCCGACGCCCCGGCCCAGCAGTGGCAGCTGTTGCCACACACATGACAGTAGCCCAGGACCTCCTGTACCCTTTGCATGAGACTTTGGGACTGGAAGGGGGTTCGGGCGGGGGAGTGTAAAGCAGGCCTGTTCCATCTCACATTTCTGCCGGCATCATCAGCAAACAGCCCTGCCACGACACACGTTTCTCCAGAGCTGCTACGGGGAGGACTCAGGGAAGCAGGCCCCGATGCCCGGCTGCCATTCTGGCCTCGCCGAGGGAGAAGAGAAGGTCAGAGTGCTGGACAGTTGCTGGCAGAGACTGGGCAGGCCCCTCGGCCCTTTTTTCCCACCCTTCACCCCTCCTGGACGTCCGGACATTGGTTTGTTGGCTGGGGAGAGCCAGGACAGAGCCCACACAGGCGCCCTGCTGGGTTCTGGGGCCTGCCTGTGGCATCGTGCCTGGGAGGAGAACGTGGCAGCGTGGATGGGGAGTCCGAAGGCAGGAGGAGAGAGAGGACAGGTGGAGAACAAGAAGGAGGTGAGAGGCTTAGTGGCATGTTCCGGGCAGGGGCCGGGTTGGGTGCGGGACTAAAGATGGGAATTTGCAGAAGAACATGGATGGGAGAGGAGCTAAGCACGGAAAAGAGTGGGTCCCTTCCTGAGGACTTGTTCCTCCCACGCTGGACCAGTCCTGGGCACTGTACCGCACTGTACCTCGGGTCCTGTGCTCTGGGCTGCATGTTCTTAGCAAGGGGCTGCAGGGAGATCTTCTGGGGCAGTCTGAGGATGGTTTAGTAAACAGATCCCACTTCCGTATGGCCATGTATTAGGTCAAGACCTCTCCCTTGGGCCTTAGTGACCAGCTGGTGCCCTGTCCCCCTGTCCTGCCTGTCCACCACGATGACCACATCAGGACAGGCAGCCACTGTGTACTCTGTGCAGCCCATCCTCATTCACAGTCTTTGACTCCTGCCTTCTTAAAGCCTGTACCTCTGTAAATACAGCATCAGCGGGTTGGAGTGGCTGGAGAGAACGGGAGCTCCATGCTGGGGCATAAACATTCCCGGAGTCATTAGGGAGGAAGTCATCCAGGCTAAGCCTTGTCCCGCCTGTCCCCACCACGGGTGGGAGGTCCAGCAGTGGGCTGGGAGGCTGGCTGACGGCTCCTCCTCACAGCCCCTGGGCTTCTTTCCCCCTTACCC
Source organism: Smutsia gigantea (assembly GCA_032199065.1). Taxonomy (NCBI): domain Eukaryota; kingdom Metazoa; phylum Chordata; class Mammalia; order Pholidota; family Manidae; genus Smutsia; species Smutsia gigantea. The sequence continues at coordinate 20,417 of JAVSCE010004596.1, read as the reverse complement.
CATGGCCTGGTCTTCTGCTGTTCCCCATGTCCTCTTGTTCCAGTGGCTCAGCAGTGTGACCTTGGGCAAAAGACTGGTGGTACCAGTACCCCTAGGGGGCCCCCTCCCAAAGCAGAGCAGCCTAGGACCCCAGGGAATCCATGGATTTCAGAGGGTCTAGGCATCTCCTGAAATTGTCCCCCAGAAAGTACATGTGTACGCATACATGGGTAGAGGGCCCATGGATTTCCCCAGCTTCTTACAGAGGTCCCTGATCCCAAAGGGTCTGAATCTCCGCCCCAGCCTGGAGCTGCCCTCCACCTGAGCTGCCATGCTCCATCTCCCTCCCTGGTGCCTACCTGCTACCACTCTGCTCCCTCCGCGCGGTCCTTGAGGCCAGGTTTGGTGGGCTGCAGCACCCGCCCTGGAGGGCTCTCAGTGGCATCCTCTCGGCAGTACGCCTGTGCCCTGGCCTGCACCCCCAGGGCCACACTTCTCCCATCCTCTGTCGCGATGGTTCACCCACTGCCATCTCTGTTGTCCATGTCCCCCCTGTGGGCAGCGTGGCCTTCTGGGGATGGGGAGCTTGGGCTTCTGTCACTGAATGGAAGAGGACTGCTGCTCAGAGAGCTTCCGGGGCCCCCCTTCGCTGTGGTCAGACCAGGCTCGGCACTTGTCAGGGCCCTTGTGTGGGACACAGCCCTATTCTGTTTTTGCTTTTCTTCTTTACCACAGCATGTGCCCCTAGCTGTCCCTGTGGGCTTCATCTTTATGGAACACACACCTGGAATAAAACCACTTCTCACATGTCCATGTGCTCCAGTGCCTTCCTTTCTGACTCCAGAGCCATGCCCTTTGGCGCTGCCCTCCCCTGCCTCACAGGGAAGCCAGGGCCTCTGTTCTGATAAGGTGAGCCTGAACACAGTCCCGTCTGACTCCCTCCAGCACCCGAGAGCGTGCGACAGGGCCCGTGTGCTCATGGTGGCCCAGGGACTCTGGCCGCTCTGGGGGGAGTCAGCGGGTGGCCCTGCTCCTGGGGCACGCTGGGACCAGAGCCCAGCTCCCGTGACCTCATGGCTGGACTCTCCTTGGGGCTTCTCTGAATGCCTGCCTTTTGCCAGCTCTCTCTCCTGCCGGGGCACCAGCCCTGGCCCCTCTGAACTGCCTTCCCCTCCTCTACTGCACAAGAAGGCAGTGATACAAATGCAGGGGGACAATCTTCCTAGGCAGAAATTGCAAAATAATTCCAGAGAGTCCCACCAACTTATTGTTTGATCAGGAGGCAAATGTTCTGCCTGATGTTTCCATGGAAACCAGTGGAAAGCCCCCACCATTTCTGGGATCAGAAGCTGAACCTAACCAGGTAAAAATAAACTCTGCTTCAGTACACATGTGAAGTGTAGTGGGCAGGCCAGTGTGTAACTGGACCACTCCTGAACGCAGCCTTTTCCACCCCACCCACCCCCACCTGGCTCAGGGCTGCTCCTCCGGGATCTCCCACACCTTCTGATGACCAGGCCACAGGGACCTGGAGCAAAGCCCTGGCTGCTGCCAGTTCCAAGCCCACAACCCACAGGCTGCAGTCTGACTTGGGCTAAGCTAGGCAAAGGTGGCCTCTTACTGTAGAAGGCTCTAGCTGTGGTCTCTGTTCATCTGTCCATCCTCTCAAGGAGCACAGCCCTCTGCTCCCTGCCTTCTTGGGCACCCTCCTGGCCAGGCTGGGCCAGCTTCCCACTTTGGGTCTATATTTTCATTCCCAGCATTGGGAGACTCTGGTACTGCTTCTGAGTCTCACCTTCTCCCGCCCTTCTCCAAACCTACCTCTCTGGAGGCCTATGCTTTCCCACCCCCTTTTTTTTCTGGAAACTAAGACTTGGCCTTTAGACAGCTCACAGAAGTATCAGCCAAAGTCCTCCAGGCTGGCCACTGACAACAGGCCTTACCTAATGGAGGAGAAGCAAGCCCTCCGAGTGGAGACTGGGCGGGCAGGAGAGATACCTGCGTGGGCCCACCTCCCATCCCTCCCACAGGGAGGGTCCCCATCCCTGGGCCTCTGTGACTTGACTTCAGTCTTCACAGAGGCTCTCCCCAGGCCCCAGGGGTGTCCCATTCACAGGGGGGAGAAATAGCCCGGGCAACATCTGCCCCCAGGCCCGAGGGTGCTGAGTGGGGTGTGGGCCTCTCCTGCCGGGGAATAGGAAAAGAAGCCTGGGGAGGAAAGGCTGGGGTTCACAGCGTCCACAACGTCATTCCCAACAATGTTCTCAATGTCTTTGGCATTTCTGGGTATCTCCTGTGGGGGGCTAAGTCAGTTTCCTCCAGCAGGAGGGAGAGGGACCCAGGCAGGTTCTCTTGTCAGAAAAGGTCTTCGCAACCAGGCACTTAACAGATACCTCGAGGTGGAGCAGGGGAGGCGGCTCTCTCCTGGCCTGGCAGCGGGCTGTGTGAGTAACAGGCTGGACCGAGGCTCCAGAGCCAACTGAGGACAGCCATCTGCTATGGAACTCCACCCTAGGAAGTGTGAGGAAGAGTGTAGGAGGAGCACGGACCCCAGGGACCTCATCACTGGGACCATCCCTGCCCTGCCACTTACCGGCTGTGGGCTCTTAAGCAGTTACTCCATGTCACAACCCGGGTGTCTTCACCTGCAAGATGGGGGTGGTCAGAGCCCTAGAGAGCTTTTGTGAGGACTGGTTTATTTAACGATTGCAAAGCATCTGGCCCTTTCTAAATGGTTAATAAATGTCTGTTATTGTTATAATTAATAAACATTTTCTGAGTGCCTGCACATACTAGGCTCTGTGTTACGGGTGATGATTCATATGTAAACAAAACAGAAATGGTCCCTGCCCTTAAGAACTAATTCTAGCAGGCGAGGTGGACAAATAAACAGGCAACTATAATACCACAAAAAAGCTACAGGGAAGGGGGACCATGGGAGCAGCAAGAGGGGCCTCTCACGTGGCCTGGGGGCCAAGGAGTCAGGAGAGCTTGAAATGATATTCTGGGCAATGCCTGCCTCGGGCTGGGTAAGGAGTGGGCTGGGTGTGGCCTGGCGACCTCACTGGCCATGCTTGCTGGGCTGGTCACTCTGCAGGCCACTGCTGAGTGGCTTGGCTTTTTACCCTGGTGCACACAGCATGGTGGTGATGTAGACCACTCTGTAATTACAGAATTCTGGAAGGAAGCTACGGGAGCCATTTAAACCCAAACAGACAAACCCTTTACTTCTTGAGCTAGTGACCTTCTCCAGGGCTCAGTTTTCTTCATTTGGGGAGGGCAAAGAAAGTGGGGACCAGAGGGCCTCGGAAAATCAGTGACTCTTATCTGAAGAAAATGAATGCAAATGATCAGGTGTTCCAGAAAGACTAGTTTCCTGGTTCCTCCTTGGCTCAGGTTATCTCTGATCCCCTTAAGCATCTGAAAACCAAGTGTGTCTTTCAATGATTTGTCTTTCAGGTAAGTGTGTCTCAAGGTTTGGTCCACATAACCTACTGAATCCCTTGAGGTGTTTATAAGCATGTATGTTCCTGGGCTCGGACCAGACCTGCTGACTCCAAATCTCTGTATGTGACAAGTAGCCCAGGAGATATGAGTCTGCAATCCTCTGAGGCCCAGGGAGGAGGAGCCGCGCAGGGAGGGTCAGGATGGGCCCAAGCTCTGGACTGAGCAGGCCAGCACTCGACCTTGCTGAGAGAAGGAGGGGCCAAGGGAAAGGAAGGCGCCCCTGTGCTCCCCACTGCCAGGTGATGTTGGAGCCAGATGCGTGTGCAGACCAGATCTAGGAACCAGAGTTCTGAGCCAGAACTGGCTCTAAAGGAGAGTAGTGGAGAAATGCCCCCAGGCAGGAAACCCTCATTTTCACAGGAAACCAGGGGTGGCAGGAGTGTCTGAGGGTCTGGGTCCAGAACCAGAAGGGAAGAGTCTCCAGGGGTGGTTGCTTTTGGTCTTCTGGGTTAGAGGCAGCTCCCAGCATGGCAGGCAGCTTGCTGAGGTGTGGCTGGTGCTCCGGCTCACAGCCCTCTCAGACAGCTGCTGAGCCCCAAGTTCCTCTGCTCATGACGGCAAGGGCTGCCCTTGCCCTGGGGTGCCTGCTCTCCAGAGCCTGGTTCTCCATGGGGCAGGAGAGTGGGGAAGTCATTAAAGTTAAACCAGGTCATCGTAAGCAGTGGGGGCAGCAGTGGGGAGAGCAGAGTGGTGCTGGGGGCTTTCTCCTGGGTGTGCTGCATGACCCCAGTCCTATGCTCACATCCTGCAGTTGTCAGGTGGAGACTGACCATCTCTTTCATGCTGATGGACGCTGGAGAGGTGAGCAGGCTCTGGGCAGCAGTTCGAGCTCCTTGGGGATTCCTCTCATGGATCATGCAGACTCTTACACCTGCAGCACCTTCAGCATGAATATCTTCAAGCCCATGATGTGTTGAGCACCTACCCCACAGAGGACACACAGCAGTCTTGGGGGAGCCCTGTAAGCCACCGATGGTCAAGGCTGTCCATTGCTGAACACGAGAGAGAGAGGCCAACCTCAGCTCCACTCTGTATCCTTTATCCTGCCTTCCAGCCAAACTGACCTGTACCCTGTTTCTTGAAGTTGCTTTCTGTCTTCTGCTGCCTGTACATCTGCTCTTCCTTCTACTCTCTGCCTTGTCATCTCCTTGTCATCTAGGTCGAATGCTATTCATTTTCCTAGACCAATGCTGCTTACATAAGGAAACCTTCCCCATCTCCCACCTGTCTGAAAGCATCTCTCCAGATTGTTGAATGTCCCTCTCTAGCCACAGTGGCTGCCTCCCACACACTGTGATGTGGGCCTGTCTGCTCTAGTCCTCATGGGTCTCCTTGTCCTTGGGCTGTACCTACTTGATGACAGGAGCTATTTCTGCTCCAGCTTTATGCTTCTCACAGCCACAGCGCAGAGCCTGGTCCTTGGACTCACTGTAAATGCTGGCTTGCCAAGTGAATTGATTAAAAGATTCTAGCTGTTTTTTTTTTCTTTTTTCAGGATAAGGTATTTTTGCATTTAGGAATTAGTACATTGCACACAGAAAGCACTCAATCTAAATTTGTTCATCTTTCCTCTTCGTTCTCCCTAAAAGCTCAGTATCTTCACAACCTCAGCCTTCCTAGGTATTAGATGTCTCTGAGCTAATCTAGGTATCAGCTACGTCTAGGCGCTCAGCACCACTAATGCTGCGGACTGACACAGACTGAGCATTTCCCAGTCCCAGAACCTGATACCACTGCATGTGCATTCTCTCACCTGGTCCCCAGTGCCCACCCTGAGGTATGTTCTGGTAGGCCCACTTGGTGGATGATGAAGCAGGGACTCAGTCAGGAGAAAAAACTTACCCAGGGACAAATACTGAGGTTTAAATTCAGTCCCTCCCGTAGACCAGCAGCAGCAGCTGGGAACCTACCGGAAGTGCCAACTACAGAGCCCCACCCAGACCTACTGAATCAGAAACTCAGGGGGTGGGGCCCAGAACAAGCCCCTAGGGGATTCTAATGCATACTCAAGTTTGCGGAGCAGCTGGTTTGGTAATGAGATGGGTCCTGGTCCACTGGCTGGAGCGCCTGGGTCACCGCTTGGCACAGAGGCTCAGAGAGCTGATGCTGTGTGCTGCTGGCCATGCCTCTGCTATGCAGGCTGCCTCCCATGGAGCTCTGGCTTGTGATGGATCTCTCCGGGCAGAGGGTGGGTGGGTATGAGGCTGGGCCACGGTTTGCTGCGCAGCCGGATGTCTCATGCCAAACTTGCTCTGTGTGATTGATGAGTTTCTTTCTCAACACCAGCCACAGATGGCTGACTTGGTTATAGAAGAGCTTCCACCCAAGAAGATTCATTACCCAAGGAATCAGCGCTGCACCTTCCCACAAGACCAGCATCCATTTTACTAGGAGTTACGTGGCCAAATCTGACTGACAACACTCACAGCCAATACTATCACTTACTTACCAGTCATGAGATTCACACGCTTTAACTTCCTTAATCCTACAACAACTCCGTCAGGTAGATATTATCCCATTTACAAACTATTGAAGCCCATAGTAGTTAACATACTTGCCCAAGATTACTCAGCTGGTGGGAGGCAGAGCCAAGACTTAAGATCATGAAGTCTGCCCCAGGGTCCATGCTCTTTACTGCCCTTTATTGCCTTTCACGTATGAGTTCGTATCCTCATGCCCAACCTGACACTTTTCTATTACTATTTTCCCATCTTGCACTTAAGGAAACTGAGGCCCTGTGAAAAGCTCTGTCTCACTTCAGAACCCAAAACTTGTCCCCCACACCCCCATCTTTTATTTTTTTTTAATAATTTTTATTAAGGTATTGTTGATATACACTCTTATGAAGGTTTCACATGAAAAAACAATGTGGTTACTACATTTACCCATATTATCAAGTCCCCACCCATACCCCATTGCAGTCACTGCCCCCGTCTTTTCTCGGCTGAGTCTTACAAGCCTGAGAGGTGGTGAGCCAGGGCTGGCTCTGCCGGCATCATCAGCAGATACAGAAACAGGCTGAGAGGACGATATGCCCCAAGTCACCAAGCCGCAAAGAGTGAGACCATGACTCCACAGGGAACAGGATGGTCCATGACACAAAGACAGAGGCAATTGCTGATGGCTCTGCCTGGGGCCGGTGTCTTCTCTGGAGCCCCAGGAGGGTGCCAGCCCCGAGTGATCTGGCCCTGCTTGCCCAGGGCTGCTTTGCTGCATTGTCTGCTTTCTCCCTGCACTGGGCCAGGGCTCTTGTTTTCAAAATGTATTCTTGGCATTAAGGTTCTCTGTTTTGCATTATTTCATCTCAGACACGAGTTTGTGCTTGTGCAAGTGGCATCTCCTTTTGCCGTCCTGCCCCTGTGGCTCTGTCTGCCTGAGCCTGGGACTGGGGGGTGCTTCACGGACACTCCGGGTTCACCTACAGTTTTCACCAGACACCTGGGTCTTTGCATGCTCATCAAGAAGTTGGGCTAATTTTAAATTTACTATAACCTAATGTGTCCCAGTTATTTCTTGGCTGCTTTACTATGTGGCAGCAAGAAATGAAGAGAAGAGTTCCAGCCTTGCAGGAAGAGAACAGTAGCTCTAGCTCCAGCCATTTATAAGCCAGGTGATCTCTAGCAAGCCACTTAGGCTTCCTGAGCCTCCATGTCATGTCCTTAGCTGAAAAAAGGGGGTGACGTGGAGGAAGAAAAAATGAGAAAATGTCTGTGGTCAGGCCTTGCAAACTGGAAAGCAAATGCAGCGCCCCGGGTACTGATGGGGGGGGGGGGGTATTCCCTGAGCCTGGGCAGGCCTGAGCTGCTAGACCGCAAAGCTGGATTTTCCAACTGCTAAGGACGTTCTCCAGCCATCAGGGCAAGGCCTGAAGGGGTGGGAAGCCGATCAGGAAGGGAGAGTTGGGGAGTCCAGGCATCCACCTTGATCCTGAGCTGGAGATCGTGACCTGGCTGTGAAAACCTTTTTTGGTGGCACTTGTTTTTACCTTTGAGAAGCAAGGAAAGTAGATTTAGCAGGGGACCTGATGAGCCAATGAGGTGCGGGAACATCTTCAGACTGGTGCAGAGTGCCAAGATGGGAGCAAGGAGGAATGATTAGGAGCCAGGAGGAGTGCCTCCTTCTCAGGCCTTCAGAGCAGAGCCGTCTCCTCTCACCTGCATGCCCTGCCTGACATGGAGCAGGGCCCACTGGACCTGCCCTGAGGAGCAGAGATGGGGTGGTGATGACTGCCCTAGGCCAGTGGCCTCTGCCTATGGCCGCCACACAGGCATGGCCCGCCACTCTCAGAAGGCCTGAGGAGGATGACAAAGCCACACTGTTGAATAGGCCCCACAGATGTTTATCAGTGATACAGAGGAAACCATGGTTTGAAGGTGTTTGTGAATGAATGAAGATGTAGCTCTGTGTGAGCAAACGGGTCTCCCTGGCAAGGTCTTGACTCTAACCCCAGCCCTATCCCTGGCCCAGGGTCCCCAGGACTCCAAAAGGGGCATGTGTTTGAGATAGTGTAGCTCTGGGCCAAAGGGAGTTTCAGCTCTGGGCCAGTTCACTCCGGATTCGGTGAGACCGAAAAATGACAGTGGAATCTTGGGGGTAAAAAGGGGCTTATACCAAGCTTATTTTCATGTTGGCAGGTCAAGTGCTAGAATCCTGTCTGCCTCCAGCTTTGCCTCTGCTCGTCTCTGCCTCAGGTGCTGCCTCTGCTCCAGGCTCTGCCCCTTATGCAGGCCCTGTTCTTGCCTCCAGCCTCTGTTCTCGTGCTCTCCTGCTAGCACTGGGTGGAGCTCTTTTATAGCAACACCTGCAGTCATGGCTTGCTGACAACGGGTGTGCAAGCATGTGCCTGCCCAGTAGTCCAAGTATTACATCATTGCATGGACAGTGAGTAGATTAGGATCAGGTGAGGATCCTGGCCATGAACTTCCGTTTTTCCTACCGAGAGGTATATGTCAGGCTTGTTAGCTTTGTAGACAGAGGAGCCCTGGTGGGCATGGATCTGAAAGATGGACAAATGGATGTAATTCATGGGCAAGAATGCTGGGAGCTGCCCTGAGATTTTCCATCTCCATCCCTAGCCACTGAGTGAGGGGCCTTCCTAGGGGTTCTCTGTGTGCCTCTACTTCCCCCTTTTATCTTGAATCAGGGTTGTATTGGAATTGCTGGTACTTTGCTATACTCCCATTAGACTGCAAACTGCATGAAGAAAAAGACATATCCACACAACTAGTATAGTGGCTACCACATGGTAGGTACTCAATAAATGTGTTGAATAAATGAGAACAATAAAATTGCTATTCTGTCTCAGTTCTGAGATTTCTGGTATGGAACACAGGGTTTGGGAGGCATGTCAGCTTTCTCTTTTAATCTGGTTGATTGGGGTTTTCAAAAAATCAGGTGAGGTTTTGACCAGTGAAAATTCCTTTTCATCAGGCACAGGAGACCCAGCATTTGCAAGTTAATACCAAATCAGTGCCTGATTAAACAGACAAGGAATGTGAGAACAAGGATAATGTAGCAGAGATGGTGCAGCAAACACAAATGGGGATGCACCTATCTTGTTAGAAAACTGCCTTACATACTAATGAATTCATTACAGGCTAAAGCCGTGAAAATTGCAGCTTTGGGGTTTTAGTTTAAACTGGCAGCAGAGAGAAATGGATGAAGGCATCTCTGTGGTCCCAGCCACAGTCTTCTTGAAGCTTTTCATCCAGGGTCATGTCTCAGCTCAGGATATAGGAGTGCTTATTTGCATACAAATTGCAAACATCTACAAAGTCTTCACTCAAGCAATCTTTAAGTAAAATGTTATTGCTTCCCTGAAGCAATTCAACCAAGAATTCCTTAGTCCTTCTCACTCAGCAGCTGCTCACATTGACCCAGATCTTCCAGCCCAGGAGTGTACAGGTCGTGGGAGGGCAGAAGGGAGAGCAAAGAAGGGAGTAGATGGCTGGACAACCAAACACGCTTTTCGGGACACCCAGAACGTGACCTAAGCATGTTAAGTGTTATTCTACTTGATTCTCAAGCCCCCTCTGTGGGATAGACACTGTGATCACCTCCATTTGTAATGAAGAAATCAAAGTTATATGTTATGTGAGTCACTCAAAGTCACACAGCTAGGAAATGGCAGAACCTGGACTCTAAGGGTGTCAGGCTCCCAGAATTACATTCCTTAACTGTACTATCTGTAAATCACTTACTCTTTGCATGTCTTTAAATCTATTAAGACAGTTCTGTTAAAATTAACAATAGTGTGCAGGGTCTAATGACTTGTTGCTAAACTGTTCTCAAATCTGAGCATGCTGGGGAGCTCCCTGGAGCTATTGCCAGGGTAGGGCCAGCTACATAATTTGTGGGGTTTAGTGCAGAATGAAAATATGGGTCACCTAATTCTAAATTCTAAAGCTATTCTCAATTCTAAATACTAAAACTATTAAGAATTTTAAAAACAATAACAGTAAGGGGCCCTTCTAAGTACTGGGCTCTATACAACGGCATGGGCTGCATGATCAGGGTTCTGGTGGAAATATGTTTTTGTCCTGGAACCTGGCATTAGATCTGGCACAAGTTAGACATTAACAAATTGTTGGTTAAGGGAAACAATTCAGTAACTATTCATCTACTAATACATACTGTGGAAAAAATGAAGGTTCTTATGGCCAGGATTCTCACCTGGCCCTGGTGGGCTCGCTCACTACACACGTGTGGGCAATACATTGTTATTGACTCTATACAAAGAGCTCCACTCAGTGCTCTGGGCGTGACATGGTGGCACAGCTGCAAGGCTGCAGGAGAGCAGAGGCGAGGACGGAGACTGAGACGACTGTGGGCATAGAGAGGCCCAGAGGCAGAGACCAGCTTGCTGCCTGCAGACTTGCTCTGAGTGGATGGGATTCTAGTGATTGAGCTGCCACCGTGGGGATAGAGTTGAGTATAAACCCTTTCACCCCAAGAGCGTTCCATTGTTATTCCTTGGTCTCACTGAATCCATAGTGAACTTGCCCGGGGCTGAAACCCATTGGCAAGGCAACTGGTGGCAGTTGGCAGGATTTATTGTTGACGGAGGAACAGAACAGCCTGCCCTTATGGGAGGGGTGCCTTAGTGGGTCCCTATGGATGGGGAGACATTCAAGTGTCCCCCAATGGACATGTGATCTGTCGTGGCTTGCCTCTAGAGGACTGGCCTCCACCCCAAGACTGGGAAGGGGTGGAGGTGACACCCGAGGCAGTAGGGGTGGCCCTCAACAAAATAGGGAATTCCTTAAAGAAACAGAGTGCCCGTGAGGCTGCAGGAACTGTGGGAAGTTTTCTCTCACAATATTGAGAAAGTTCATAAGGGAGAAATATGTCCTCCCGCAGGAAGCACGAGAAGAGACAGCAGGAGAACGTGAGCTGTGAAGTGCCATTGAAGAGGCAAAAAATTTGCTGGGGACTGAAATGGCATCACTACGAGGCGCTGTGGGAATGGGAAAAGATGTCCTGGTAGTCCGAGAGGAAGCACAAGAAGCAGCAGCACGAGAGTGCAGGCTGTGAGGTGCGGTGGGGCAGGTGAAGGATGTAGTGGAGCCGTCAGCCTCAGAAATGAAGGAGGAGCCAACGTTTGACAAGCAGGTGGGGGTGGAGGCCCTGCCGGTGCCGGAGGCATCAGCCCCTCCTCGGTGGAAACCCAACCCAGTTGAAAGTTGGTAGAAAGCACGAAAGAAAACAAAGACTTGGTGACTGTGGGTTCCCCCAGTAGAGGAGCAGCCCCCTCCCCAGGTCGTGGAGCACTCTATGCTCTGCTCCCATACTCAGGCTCAAGCAATGAAAGCACAAAAGGAAATATGGTCTATTTCTCAAAGGAAGAATTTAAAGGGCCCCTGAAGGTCCCAAGGACCCAGATGTGGGTTGATTTGATAAAGGCAGGAGGAGACGGAGATAAATTGGATGGAAAGTCGAATAGAATCTTACTGGAGCCGTGGCAACAATTGAAACCAAAGCAGCAGTTCCAGCCGCTGAGGACGAAGAAGCAGAAGCCAGAGAAACAAGATTGGTCTGAGTGTCTGCAAGACTTTCTGCTGGAAAGGCTGGAGAAGGTGGGTATTATGAGGCCCACCCACGGTCCTTTTGGTTAACTCTTTTGAGTAGAACTGGTTTGAATACAGCCAGGATGACCACTTGGTGGCAATGGATCTCCTCAGGCTTGAGGGTTATTATAATTTGTCATAATTTTGGTTATTTGTATATTGTCATAGCTTCTGTTATAGAATTTGGTTATAATGTTCCAGCTTCCTCGCACAGGGACCATTGCAGAGGATTGAGGGCACACAGATTGAGAGGCGAGAATCCTGGAGGGCTGGAGTGTGGATAAAGTGAAGGTTCCTGTGGCCAGGATTCTCACCTGGCCCTGGTCAGTTTAGCTCACTACACATGTGGGCAATATGTTGCTATTGACTCTATATAAAGAGCTCCACCCAGTGCTCTGGGCAACACGGTGGCACAGCTACAAGGCTACAGGAGACCTGAGACTGGAGTGGCAGCGCTGAGGACAGAGACTGAGACGGCTTTGGGGGCAAAGAGGCTCAGAGGCAGAGACCGGCTTGCTGCATGCAGACTCGCTCTGAGTGGACGGGATTCTAGCGACTGACCTGCCACTGTAGGAATAAAGTTGGGTATAAACCCATTCACCCCAAGTACGTTCCATTGTCGTCTTTTGGTCTCACTGAATCCATAGTGAACTTGCCTGGGGCTAAAACCCATTGGCAAGACACATGAAAAGTAGTGTTTTAGGCACAGGGGATATAACAGTAAACCATACATGTAAATTCCCTGATCCCATGGAGCATATATTCCAGAGGGACAGAAAAACAAGTAAACCAAGAGATGTACAAGATTCCAAGATACTAATAGGTGTTATGCCAAAAACAAAGGGACCAATGTGATTAAGTTACTAGGAAGCTGTCTTGCCAATGGGTTTCTTGGGGTGAAAGGGTTTATACCCAATTTTATTCCCATGGTGGCAGGTTAGTCACTAGAATCCTGTTCACTCAGAGCGAGTCTGCATGCAGCAAGCTGATCTCTGCCTCTGGGCTTCTCTGCCCCAGCAGCCATCTCAGTCTCTGTCCTCGGGGCTGCCACCACTCCAGCCTCTGCTCTGCTGCAACCTTGCAGCCCTTTAGCCATGCAGCAACTGTGTGGCCATGCCACTGTGTTGCCCAGAGCACAGGACAGAACTCTATATAGAGTCAGTAGCAATGTTATTGCCCGCACATGTGTAGTGAGCTAGCCGACCAGGGCCAGGTGAGAATCCTGGCCATAGGAACCTTCACTTTATCCACAGAAGCTAAGGGCTGGCTTTAGGTGGGACAAGAGTTGATGTCTGATGTAAGACTGAGTGATGGGAGCCAGCGAGAGGATTACCTGGGAAGAGCATTCCGGGCAGAGGAGTTGTGATTGAAGGCTTTGAGGGGGGTGCTCTTGGCCTGAATGAAATAAGGATGTGGGTGGAGGATGCATCCCCACTGGGGTTCCTCCTGTGCAAAGCTGCAGCCCTGAGCTGTCCCTTCATCCATGATGGCCTCCTGCCTACTTGTCTGCCTCATTTTGTGCTATTCTCCCTCTCAGTCACTATGTCACTCTTCTCTGAATTCCTCAAATGCACCAACCTCTTAATCTGTTTAGGGTGTTTGTAGAGCAAATCCTTTTCTGCAACATGCTTCCCCCACTCTGGCTGCCTGACTCTTTTTCATCTGTCAGATCTTAACTTAAATGTCAAGGCTTAGAGGGGCCTCTGCCCATCCAAGCTCAGGCAACTCAAAATATTCTTTATCATAAAACCCTAATGATTTCTCTTCATATTAGTAACATTAGCTTTTAGTTTTGACGGTGAGCACCATGAGGGTATCATGGGAGGACGTCCTGCCTATTTCATTCACTTATGAATTTTAGTTGAGGTAATGAAAATGAGAGTTGGCCCCTCAGACCCACACTCCTTCGTAATGGCACCAGTATTAATAGGCCAATGAAGGTGAGAGTAACTCTGTAATATCATAACTCAATCAAGTAGCTAAATGATTAACTAGTTAACAAATACATATTGAGAACCTATTATCTGGAAGGCATTAGAGATTCCAATATGAAAGATTTAGTTCCTCCTTCAAAGAGCACACATTACTGCGGGAGGCGGGTAATCACAGTAGCAATTCCAGTGTGGTCAGAGCTGTAACAGGGGTGATGCTACCGGAGCTCAGAAGGTAGAGGAGTGGTGGGGTTGGGAGACCAGGCAGGGCTTCTTGGAGGTGCTGCTGCCTGAGTCGGGCCTTAATCTATGATTAGGGGTTAGAGCATGTGGGCCTTGAGGAATCACACTACCCACGGCAGGAGGGGCCTAGGCAATAGCATGCAACCCCGTGGCATACTCACAGAACCGTACGAAGTGCAGTGGGAGCCGGCGGGGGGTTGGTGGGAGCTAAGTCTGACACGTATGTAGGTGCTACGCATGAAGGACCTTGGTTATCAAGCTAAAAATTTGGATTTTATCTTCAGAGTGATAGGGGGCTTTCATGATTTTAGGCAGGAAAGTGACATAATCAGATTTTTCATTATAGAAAATCCTTCCACATTAAGAAAGAGGCTAGACTAGGAGAGGGTACTGGTGGATGTCTATTCTTTTGTCAGCACAACTGGCCCCTCCTTTTCCTGGGAAATGCTCCTCCTCTTGTGGTTTGAATAGAAACTTTCATTTTGTTACAGACCGTATCACTTCTCTACTGCTGTGTAACAGATCGAGGCTGAGAACAACTCCCATTTCTTACTCAGTTTCTGTGGGTCAGGGATCCAGGAATGGCTTAGCTGGATGCTGGCTCAGGGGCGCTCATGAGGTCGCAGATGCCAGCCAGGACCACAGCCATCTCAAGGCACAACTAGGACTAGAGAGCCCCAGATCTGGGAGGCCTCTGAGGACCTGCTTCCAAGTACACTCACAGGGGCCTCTCCACAGGCTTCTCACAGCATGGCGGCTGGCTGCCCCAGACTGAACAGCCAGAGAGAGGGAGAGGCAGAGGGGGCACCTCAGATGGAAGCCACGGTCTTTTTATAACTGAATGTTGGAAGGGAGATTCCATCCGTCACTTCAGCTGTATTTTGTTTCTTAGAAGAGAGTCATTCATAAGCTCAGCTCTCACTTAAAAGTAGTGGTTTCCACAAGGGCATGGCTACCAGGAGCGGAGCATCACCCAGGGCCATCCCAGACTCTGCCAGCCCCACAGATCCCACCTCTTCCTTAGGGTGGGTGACTCTGGCTGGGCCAACCGGAACATTTCCTTGGGATGTGTGAGCTCAACTAGAAAGAAGGAATCTTTCTCAAGTGCTGAAGCCTGAAGATGCTGTGGGCACTCATGTTCCCCACCTAGTGGAAGAAACTGGTCTGTGGGAAGAATGAAGCTGACACTTAAAGGGAACCAGAGACCAGAAATGGAGGGCACTCCCGACTGCCCCAGTTTCTGGTTCCATCTGACCCTGAGATTCACTTGTGCTCTCACCATTCCTGTAGTTTGGTTATATGAGTCAATAAACTACACCCCCCTCTGTTGCTGCCTAAATTAATTCAAGGTGGGTTTCTGTCATTTGTAACAAGAGCATGACAACTGACTAACTGATTTAGAGTTTTACACGGAGGCAGGCAAGTCAGTCAGGAGACTATTGTAGTAATTCGGGTGAGAACTGATGAGAGCCTGAATAGACGCACTGGGAATGGTAGGGCCCAAACAGGAGCACATATAAGACCTGAAGGCAGGGCCAAGAAGGACTGTCTTATTTACTGTTGTATCCCCAGAGGTTAACATTGTATCTGGCACATAGTAAGTGCTCAGTAAATATTTGTGGAAATGAATGATTAAATGAATAAATGAAAGCAGGGAGACAAAAGTAAAAGCAAGACCAGTAGGAAGTGAAAAATGAGAAATTAGTAAATTAAACTTATTCCGGTTTCAGGCTTGAAGGGCTGCTGGCTGGCTGGCTGGCTGGCTGCCCTGTTCAAGACAGGAAGAGCTGCCTTGGATGGGGTTGGCAGGAAGGGATGATGGGCTCAGTTTTTAACTACTGGCCTGTGTTTTCAAGGTGAGTGACTGGTTTTAGGGGACAGAGAAGTTAACCTATCTACAGGAGGAACATTGGGTCATTGGCCTCCTTAGCTCTGACCATGCAATGGAATGACACAACTACATACACTCAAAGTCTATTTACTCCTTATAGAAAGACCTAATTTCCCAAATAGGCAAATATCACAACCGCCTCGGGGACTGGGGGTGCTTGACTAAGAGCAGACTAAAGTTAGCATGACAAAATCAGCTGTCAAGAATCAGCCTAATGAGGGCTTTGGACTCCCAACCCGGCTCTCCAGGGTGCCCTGGATGTCACTTTACTTCCCAGTCAGACTGGGGGAGAATATGGACATGAGTTGAAAAGCTTGGAATTGGGAGTGTAGAAACCACATTTGCTTTTCTCTAACAGGAACAATGTGTCAGATGCAGATACCCTCACTGAAGCTGAGAGTAGTTGGCAGCCTTTTCAAAACCAGTAATGTAAATCTGTCAGAGGTAGGAAATGTCCCCTTTTTTGCTGGCACTCTGTGTTCATTCAGAAGCAGTCTAGGGAGACGGTTAAGCAAAGATTGTTAAATTCCACCAGAATTTAGTTTGAAGTCCTGTTTACATTCCCTGAGCAAAGCTCATTAGCATGTGCTGCCGGAAATGCAGCTTCAGTGGCTCCAAACACCGTCTGCTGCTCCTGGGCCTGCAGAATGCCAGCCCGACACAGCACAACTAGCTTGGCTTCCTTGCAAGTCCTTCCTGCCCGAGTGGCCAAACTGTACAGAGCAAAGGCTCCTTTTGTGACCCAATGTCCTGCACTGAGAAAGCGACATTCCCTCTTCTGAGCTCCGTTTTCAGGGAGAGAGCTGGGCAGCGTACCTAGGCTGGATGTAGTCATGAACACCATGAGGTGCTGTAAACTGCAAAGCTCTGTGGAGGTATGAGTGTTCATCTCCTTGCTAGCTAGGAACGATCATGTTGGCTTCAGCACTACGTCTGTGCAGTAGTCAAGATTGTAACTGCGTTGTCAATTTGTTTTTTAACTTTCATTACGAAAAATTTCAAGCATCTAAAAAAACAGAGATTAATACCACTCTTTCAACAATGATCAATTAATGGCTAATCTTGTTTCATCTACATCTTCCACTGGATTATTTTAAATCACCAATATTATGTCATTTTATTTGTAAAGATCTCAGTACACACTCTAAAATGTAGTTTTTTAAAAAGCCACGGTATCATTATCAAACCTAAAAACCTCACAATACTAATTCCTTCATACTGATGGAATCTCACTCTGCTGAGCAGAGGCTTCAGCACTTCCTTGATCTCGCATGAGCAATGTGTCAAATGCAAAGCAATGGAAAAGGCAAAGGATCAAGGCAAGATTATGCCCACAGTAGGATGCTCAATGATGTGCTTAGTAACTTTATTTGAAAGCATTTCTTGAAATAGCCTAGGAGAGAAGTTAAAGAAAACAGCAACCCTCACTTTTTCATCAGACCTTTGGCATTCCCCAGTGCTACAAGGACAACCCATCAGAAAACCAAGAAATGCGGACAGGTGAGCAAGATCTTTTGTCTAATCAGCTGGCGACGGGACCGCCACAGGGTTCCAGGCCTCTACTACAGGTACAGGGATAACTTCATGATAACATGAATTTTTTTAGACTTCTTTCTGGTAGCGTTGTTTAATAAGAGCTTTAAATATTTCTGGGGAATACATTTTATTAAAGTACAATATGTATGTAGAAAAGCACACAAAACTCTGATTTTAATTTTTTTAAATAATAATTATCACTGAGCTCTACATTTGTCCTGAGGATTAAGTTAAACACTGAAAGAGATGTCATTAGGGCAGCCGGTCATATGAATGTTTTCCATGTGAAATCATCTTCCTGCATGAGCAGGATGAGGACATTCCCGAGGAGAGGCCTGGAGTGTGAAGTCAGAGGCTAAGTAGGGGAGCTGTCTATGCAGAAGGCAGTAAGGTGGGGGATGTCAGAGCCCGGATGGGGTGAAGAGGCCATCCATGTTAGGGATCCTGAGTGGTCCTCCTATACATGGGCTGTCAGGATAGCATGCTCCAGGTTGACAACCAACACTGACTCACTGTTAGGTGGTGCGCTGAAGTGGTAATACAGGATCTTTCATACAAACTGTATAATCCCAGTATCTCCACTGGCCAGTTGCGGGAATTACTGAGCAATATTACAGAGATGCTCACTGTTCATATGCAGGTCACACATGCCTCAAGTACTCTATTGTTTAAGTAGTGATTACTAGCCCTTTACACAAAGGAAAGATGTAATTTCTCAATCCAACTACTTGAATAGATGCAGAGAAACAGTCTGGCTGAGAGAAGCCACCAATTGGGGTACCTGGGCTTTCCATCCTTAGAGCTGCATTAGGACTTCATGCCAATGAGCATTTGCCCTCAACAGCCTTTTAGTGCTGTATCTTCAAATGCTTTCTAACATTCCTCTGAAGAGGGCATGAGGATAACTCTCCCTTCACCACTATAACTGCAACTTCCTATTGGGATTTGCTTAATAACTGGGAAGAACACTATGGCAATCCTTCCTGGGAATTGCATCTTAAGTGGGAGGAAGTGGGTGACCATGCTTCTAACACGCATCTGGATGGGGTCAAGGTCAAAGCAATCTCTGGACCGGCCAGGGACATTGGGGAGAAGTGGCCCAGCATTGTTGGATGCTCTTCAAACTGTTCACCCTGGAGCAGGTACTAAAAGACTCAGATATTCTTTTTCTCAAGGACTAGAGGGGCAATATAGTTGGCCAACCTGGGGGTTCTGGAACAGAGTAGGTATTCCACAGTAAATGCTGCTAAGTGAAGGTAGGTGTTGGCATTACCATGGTGCCCCCTCCAACCTCCAAGGAAGAAACCCTGATCTATCCCATTTCTCTTAAATTACAGCCCAGAGAACTTAAATTCAAACATCTGTTGATAAGGACACAGGGCCTGGCTCAGTTAAATGATGTAATCAACCCCTCATTAGCCTTCTCCCTACTGTCTTGAAAAGTACAAAGAAAATTACCTTTTGCACAGAAGAGGATACCAAGCTCACAATATGCCTAAAGTTGAATACCAAGTTGAAGCATATAACTGCAAAACAGAAAGAAGTGTGCTAGATAAGTTGACAAAGGATTTGTAAATGTAGCTGGAGGGATTACTAGTGCCTTCAAAGGTAAAATATCTTTCTTAGCTCAGGCTTACAGGTAGAACTATGTAGTGGAGACGAGAAAGTGAATCACTAAGAAATTATCCCCTTTATAGGTTTCTATCACTGAAATTCTTCTCAGACTATCATCTAGCTTCTTTCCATCTCCCAAACATTCTCATGACTTGAGTCTCTCAGCCCCTTCTCTTAGCTCATCACTCACTTGCCTTTGTGCCCGACCTAGAGCTTGGTTAGCCTGTTAATATTATGCTTGTTACCTATGGTCTCTCACCTCCTCAACACTCCCCCGACCCCTGCATTTCCTCCCATAACAATTTTTTTCTCCTTTTTAAAAAAAAATTAAAAAAATTTTTTTTAATTTTACTACTATTAATGTACAATTACATGAGCAATATTATGGTTACTAGACTCCCCCTATTATCAAGTCCCCACCACATACCCCATTACAGTCACTGTCCATCAGCATAGTAAGATGCTATAGAATCACTGCTTGTCTTCTCTGTATTATACTGCCTTCCCGTATTCCCCACCCCCGCTACATTATGTGTGCTAATCGCAATACACATTTTTCCCCCTTATCCTTCTCTTCCCACCCATCTTCCCCAGTCCCTTTCCCTTTGGTAACTGTTAGTCCATTCTTGGGTTCTGTGAGTCTGCTGCTGTTTTGTTCCTTCAGTTTTTTCTTTGCTCTTATACTACACAGATGAGTGAAATCATTTGATACTTGTCTTTTGCCACCTGGCTTATTTCACAGAGCATAACACCCTCTAGCTCCATCCATGTTGTTGCAAATGGTAGGATTTGTTTTCTTCTTATGGCTGAATAATATTCCATTCTGTATATGTACCACATCTTCTTTATCTGTTCATATACTAATGAACACTTAGGTTGCTTCCATTTCTTGGCTATTGTAAATAGTGCTGTGATAAACATAGGGGTGCATATGCCTTTTTCAAACTGGGCTGCTGCATTCTTAGGGTAAATTCCTAGGAGTGGAATTCCTGGGTCAAATGGTATTTCTATTTTGAGTTTTTTGAGGAACCTCCATACTGCTTTCCACAATGGTTGAACTAATGTACATTCCCACCAGCAGTGTAGGAGGGTTCCCCTTTCTCCACATCCTCGCCAACATTTGTTGTGTCTTTTGGATGTTAGCCATCCTAACAGGTGTGAGGTGATATCTCATTGTGGTTTTAATTTGCATTTCTCTGATGATTAGCGATGTGGAGCATCTTTTCATGTGCCTGTTGGCCATCTGAATTTCCTCTTTGGTGACGTGTTTGTTCAGCTCCTCTGCCCATTTTTTAATTGCCTTATTTGCTTTTTGTTGAGGTTGCGTGAGCTCTTTATATAATTTGGATGTCAGCTCTTTATTGGATATGACATTTATGAATATATTCTCCCATATCGTAGGATGTCTTTTTATTCTATTGATCGTGTCCTTTGCTGTACAGAAGCTTTATTTTATTTTATTTTTTATAATATAATTTATTTTATTATCATTAATTTACAATTACATGTGCAATATTACGATTATTAAACTACCCCTTCATCAGGTCCCCCCCACCAACCCCATTACAGTCACTGTCCATCAGCGTAGTGAGATGCTATAGAATCACTACTTGTCTTCTCTGAGTTGTACTGCCCTCCCCGTGCCCCCCC